>JAJQOW010000572.1:0-98957 GCA_037975125.1 Latrodectus hesperus
AGTAAATTTTCGATTAATATCTAGGCTGATTCAAGTCAACGGTTTTTTTACTTATTGTTCTGAACTTGACATTCTGAATGCCGAGTATTGTGTTGCATTTCATTAGTCATTTATAGATAATATGCTCGTAAAATATCATGAGTAAACTTTGCGCATATTCATATTATAATTCAACATTTCTTTCATAACTGAGCATTTTCTTCCTTCTCCGGAAATGAACCTACTCTATTGGAAGCTGAGAATTTCGACGAAGATTCTACCGATATCGACGACGCTGAATTAGTGAAATTTACATAGATAAGAAACAATATGAAGTTTATGAAAAATATTTAGTTATAAACTTACTTTCTGAGCACTGTTTTCCCTCAATCCACTGCAGAACTTCATCTGCGATCGCACTTCCGTGAACCAATCGGTAACACGGAAGGCAGGCTCTCAATTTTTGGTGGCTTTCACGACCACAACCATATTGGCAATTCATTGTGTATCTAATATAAAAGATACAAGAAATATAAAAGTTTGGTGCACAAGTAATCAATGTAGAGTATATATATAATTTTACGTTTATTGTTCGAGCTGTGTTGGAACAGTTCAGTATCGATAAGCACGCTACTAGACATTTATGGAAAAACAATGGGAAAACTGAGGATTCATATGATGAATACGGATTTACAAAAGGTTACGCTCTTGATTTTAAGGAATATACTTCGGGAAAAATGATCAAATTCCGAAAAAATTCGAAGTATTTCGAAACAGATTTCTTAAAGTATTTTAAATATTTTAATCTCTCCATCTACTCAATGGAAGGTGTAATAGCATTAAGTTCAAAATTACAAATGTAAATTTCAACATAAAACATCCCAAAAATTTCGCGGTTAATTATTTAATTAAACTTAAAAATTTTATTTTCTTTGTATGTTTTTATTTTAAACGATTTTTTTAAAATTATTTTAAAGGACGATTTAAGCAATTACTATTCGATTTGGTAAACGATCCAATTTTATTGACAACGTAAAATAAATTTTCTATTCAATTTGGGGGTCCTCTGATGTATAACAACGAGACAACTGTTCTATATGTACCTGCTTTCTGCTCTACCAAATGAAATTACATTTACATTGTTAAGTAAATCGAGAGAATTAAGCTTTGAAAAACCTGAAAATCTCAAAAATTATTGTAATGAAAAAAACAGTATTCATTTAGGCGAAAATTGCTGAATGAAATAGTAAATAAAGCAATAGTAACATAAGTCCTAGAACGTATAAAAATTTAGCTTTGTGATTTTAATCTGAAATAATGATAACAAGATAACGATTAAATACACACAAAAAGCTGATTAAATTTACGCAATTGGGTATAAAAATTAGAGAAAAAGTAAATTTTCTCTTTCTCTCTCTCGTCTTTACATAATTTGTATAACAAATTATTTTTCATATTTTCTTAAAATAATATAACTGTGTGTAAGAAACACTTATGTAAGTAAATATAAGATTAATTCTAACAGTATTTGAGTTCTGCAGACCTGCAAGAATTGGAGGTTTATGTTTAAATAAATAAAAAATCTATGTTAAAAAAATATTGATCGGGTCAACTGTATACCGCTACTGCGATTAAATGATCTAAGAACTTGATTTAAAAGAGATTCCATACTGAATATAATTAAAATTAATAAAACTACTAAATTTAGAGTTAGAAAATTTGGTATGAATTTCTAAGTAAAAAAAAAAATCTATAACACATTTCTGACTTGAAACAAGTTTGTAGTAATTTAAAAAGCTATAATTTTTTTTAACCTAAGGGGTATTTCTAAATTTGTATTACAAAATTTACCAAATTTAAGAACAAGAAAACTTGCTTTTTATTTCATCTTAATGGATCTCAAATTTTAAAAGTAAACCATGCCAGTTTGAAAAATTATTACTTTTTCAAATTATTTTCTTCCAATTCTTATGTGGGATACATAAATTTAACGAATTTATTATGAAACAGGATAAGTTAAAGATAAGATATCTTTAACTTATCCTGTTTCACACTGCTTTTTAAAGTACTTTTCCATTATAACACCTTACGATAATCGCCGTAATGGGAGAAAAAAATCATAAATTATGTAGTAAATATTCTATTTGCATGCGTCGTGTACTGTTTTATAAAATCTGTTTTCAGAAACAATTAAAAAAACAGAAATATTTTAGATTTACATTTTATTAAATAAATAATTATCACCTATTTCTAAAACCTTTTTAGAAAAAAATTGCGTAGTAATCTTGTAGTAGTACCTTTTTTCGATGAAACAAATTTAAATTTTGCTGTATAAGGCTGTTTTTGGACCTTGGTGATTTATGACACAAATTTTTTAATCAACACCTAACTTTAGCTCTGTTCAGCAATTATTTTGCTTACCATTATCATTTTACAATCAGTTTTTGCACAAAAAAAGAAGAAAAATTCGACTGGTATACATTAGATTCAAAACAAAATTTTGAGTCAATAAAATCATATCTATATTACATTGTTTTCTCTTCTCCATAAGAAACATGCTACTTCTTTATGTAATATCATATGCAGGAATATAATGGAAAACTTTCCTTTTTAAGTTAACTTTATAACAGAAATCTTGCATTAAAGAAGGTTTAAAAAACACAAATATCTTTGCATTTTATGTATAGAAGTTCCTTTTGTATATATATAACCATTTCAAAATAAATTTTACAAAAAAAATTATTAGAAATTAATTTAAATTTAATGACTTGATTCCAATCTTACTTTCACTCAAAAAGACAAAGATATTTGAAATACTTATAAGGAAAATTTCAAATAAATCAAAGTAATTTTGTCTAACTCTAGATATAAAATTTTTTAACATGCAATACTAACTGTTGTACTTCTAAAAACAATTTGATTTTACTTAGCGAAATTAGAATGATAATTTTTTCATCTTTTTAATGATATTGGGATTGCTCTGAAATTTACAATACAAAGAACAAT
Organism: Latrodectus hesperus; assembly: GCA_037975125.1. Lineage (NCBI taxonomy): Eukaryota > Metazoa > Arthropoda > Arachnida > Araneae > Theridiidae > Latrodectus > Latrodectus hesperus. The sequence goes on from JAJQOW010000572.1 coordinate 2,986, forward strand.
TCATATTTGAGTTTGTCAAACTACTCGTACTTTTCATGCATCTGGTAATACTTTAAAATGGATCCTCAGAATAAGAGGTTATTATATCAGTAAACTTACTTTATTGATGTGGAAATATCTTTCTATCAGTAAACTAAATAATTATAAAATAATCCATGGAAAAGTAGGTTGATATTGTTCGGTTTACCGATCTCTCATAGATTATTTTATTTCTTGAAAACACATATTAAACAAAAATAAATGCTTTATAACCCAATTTTACTTTTTGAAGTATTAAATAACTATTTTGAATAATTTTTTCATGTCAAATCTTTCTGATACATCTATATCAGTGATTCTCAACTACTGTGTTTATACCTTTACGTACCGCCAAATTCTTAAACTGTGTCTCTAAGTTATAGAAATATATATAGTTAGAAAATTATGTTTTTAATTATGAGTAAAGAAATAAACATACTGCTATTTTTCACAGTGGATATTGAAATATTTTACATTCAAAATTATTATCAAACAATTTTGCACAGTAAATTAAAGGTAAACAGGGAACTTTTAAATCTATCTTTGTGGGACACCAAATTTCGAAATCCTTAAATGTACCACAACAAAAAGGTTGAGAATCACTAATCTATACGTACATATACAAATTATTTGTCAAATTTCTAAGAACAAAAAGTGCATTACATAATTGTTTTGTTAATAGTAATATTCCTTTTTTATTTTGTTTTAAAAAAATTGTAAACGTTAAAACTAATTCCGCTAAATAGTTACGTTATATAACGTTTATAATAACGTTAAAGTTAAAACTAATTCAATTTTAAAAATCTCCAGATTTTGTAAAATAAATTGGCATTACAAAATATATTAAATGTCTTATACAAACTATGCTCCGATTTATCTGAAGTGAAATTATATTTTGATCATGGAAAAATGGTAATTATAAATAAAAAAAACTACAGTAAAATACCATTCAAAAGAATTTACACACAAGGTTTTAAATTTTATGAATTAAAGCATTTCTATTTAAAATATCTAAAGGAAACCATTTTAATCCCAGTGAAAAAATCATTGAATGTAGAATTTACTAATTCTATATTCAATGAATAGAATATTTTCTTAATTTTATTTCAAATTTAATAAAGCATAGTCATAGAAAATTTTCTTAACTTAATTTCACATCTTATAAAATATCTAAATTGTAAAAATATTTGCAACAAATTCAGAATTGTAAGCTAAAAGTATTTGAATTAAAGTACTATATTTGGATTATAAATAAAAAACAGGATTAATTAAATTATAATTAACGTAGTTAAATTTTTTTCACTTTAAATGTTTTTTTCACTTAATGTAATAAATGTTTTAAAGTTTTTCATCACATTTTCTATTCGTCATCAACAAGTGTCTGATATCTATACAGAATAAAGTTTTACGTATTCGCAAATTTCAAACTTAAAATACTTTGAGAAGTGCGACAAAAATGTGAGATATTTGAATTAACATTGTATTACGCTATCTTTCTAATATATACTGAAAATCACATTGTTTATAATCCACGCCATTCCTGTATATTCGACTCATAACTTTACTTCTCACGTCATTTTTAAGAAGTGTATTTTTTAAAAAAATTAATTAACACTATCCAATTCAGTTGATAATATTTCATAGTCATTATATAATTTTAGATAATATACAGTATTTCAGAAGAAAATAGAGATTTAGATTTGAGAGATCAAATTTATTGTTTCATTATTACCGAATGGAATCCTTATACAATCACGATAATTTCCAAAAAATATGAAAATTTAAAAAATTTTCTATCGAGTAGAAATGTCTGAAACCCCCATTGTCATTATCTTAATTGAAATGATTTTTATACATTTTTTGTGTGTGAATTATCAAAATATTAAAAGGTATTTATAGATAATTTAAGCATTAATAAAGGAACTGAAAATTTCATAAATTTTATGAAACTATTCCCCATTGAATTAAAAACCATGTAAATTAGAATTTAACTGTCGAAATTCAGTTGCCACATTTCGACTAACAGGACAGGACTTCACAGCCTCTCATTTGAAGCGATTGGGTACTGAGTCGAACGGTTAGCGTTCTCGCCTTCGGTTCAACAGTTCATGGGTTGGAATCCCACCTTGGGCAGGGATGTTTGTAGTGGTTCGGAATCCACTTTAAACCGTAGGTCCCGATCTAATTAGCCCTCGTGTGCAAAAATAATGACCGTTGAGCGTCAAACAAAACAAACTATAATTTGGCTTATTTATTAAATAAATATTTAATTATTCATATTTTCTTTAATTTTTTTTTAAATCGTAAATTGTTCTTTTTTTCCAATTTTGTTAATTTATTATTATCTTATACATTTTTGTTAATTTATTGTTATATTTCCATGTCTCATGCTCATAGAGCAGTTGAGAAATTTCAACAAATTTAATGATATCTTTTCGGGAATTAATTGGGATGAGTACCCAATTTCGGAGAACGTGTAATTATTTTATTTAAATTCTATTGCTTATACATGTATTTTTTTATTGTATTCGTGTTTTATTTTATTTGGTTAAAAAGTGTATATATTTAAAAAAATATCTTTTTCATGTTTTTTTTTAAATTTAAAAAATGTATATATTTGAATAAATAGTGTTTGCATGTTTTTTTTTAATTTTATAAAGTGTATATATTAGGAAAATATTTTTTTGCATGCTTTTTTTGGTAAAATTTGATAAATATTTTTATTGAAATACGACACTGGTGACAACGAACAAAATGTCGAAATAAATATACCAATTAGCATATCAGCTTAAGTAAGTCCCTTATTTATATTTATTTCCATTTTTAAATTTCCTAAAATGTATATTTTTTTGATCGAACTTCGGGAAATTTCCCGTGTTTACAAACGCGCGCTTAGTTTGGCGACGAAAAAATTTTTTCCGAATGCTATCTCATAGGAATGCTTGCCAGAGGCTTACTAGATTTACATAAAATATCGGTGTCCTGCCCTGTTTACTTCTTGGTAAAAATTATATACGATTTTACAGATGATCAAAAATCTGTAGAAATAATTGTTGTGAAAGACTAATTAGAATAATTTGTCATTTATTTCTGTATTGTATGAAAACTGAAAACCACAGAATAACGATCTGATGTAATAAGCAATATTGTCATTGTACCGTCTTGCCAAACGTAGCCATGCGCGAATTTGTGCTTGAAGTCAAACTGGGAAGTTGAAATAAGTGACTACCGAAGATTAATTGCTTTAAAAGAAAAAAATGGCTCAAGGATAATCACATAGCAGTTCTCAATATGTTTAGGATTGTTGAGTACGCTTTATGCTAACGTTGGACATCAGCAACAGTAGAGAGATTCTCTTTCATGAACAACGCATTAACTGATGACAAAAGTTTGAAGAATGAAATCTAAGATTAACGGTCTTGGGTGGATTTTTACAAGATTAAAATCAAAAAGAAATTCTATACAAGTTCTGGCTCATGATAAACACATGTAATTTTTGTTTAAACTTTTATTCTTACTAAAGTAATCCATAATTTAAAAGTGCCGGAAATAAAATATTGTATATATTAATCGCACGTTAATTATATATTCTTATCTGCGACATTGTGGATGGGGAATATTCTGGTTGAACACTTCAGAAATCTCGCAAGTCTAGCCATATTTATGAAATGGTTTTCAAAACAATTCAGACACTTTGCAATTTGTGAAATACAAGGTCAATTTGGTTAGCAAGAAGCTTACTTTGGAGACTAGCGTAATACACATTAGCTTAGTGTTATAATTTTAATAGTAAGGCATATGTAGCAAATTAATAATCACTAATAGTCATAAGCTAATTTATAATACGATGTATTAGAAAAGTTGTCAATTTTTCTGGGATTTACTTTTTACATTTAAGTTAGAAATTAACAAATAAAAATAAAATAAAATTTAAAAAATAACGAAAATTCTCTTTAAAGATTTCTTCTCATTAATAATATTGGAAAATAATATAATGTCTATCCAACAATTATAATTGGAAGAGTAATATTACATGCACCAAGAACTGGAATTCTACATATTAAGGTTTCACTGAAACGCAATGCATAACATAAATTTAACAATTTAAATTTTTGTAGTTTTTATTTCCATTCTGAAAAATATACTATACCGTATGTATTAAAAATTATATTCATAGTTTAAAATAACTTTGAAATACAATTTGTTGTACGCAAAGTAAAACAATTAAATGTAAATGTAATGTTACGAAAATATATTATACAATAAAATATTACTCATCTAATAGATAAAATAAAACTTAATAGAATTCATCTAATATCTATTTCTGTTTTCTATTTAATCCACACCATTTTATAATTAATTAAACGTATTTAGAACTTGAAGCATTGGGTTAATTTATATAACTTTACTTTCATTCAGCAAGTTAACGAATTCATTTTAAAATTAATATCTTTTTGTGTTAAACTCTAAAACTACTACATTTAATCCTTAATTGAATAATTTCTACGCATATTCCTGGCTTGAATTTAAAAGAATAGTTTTAATTAATTTATTAAGAAGATAAAATTGTAAAATAGTTTGAGTTTAGATAAAATAGTTTTGAGTAATCACATATTTTTTAATAAATATATATTTTAAAAGATGAAACTTTTTTACCATATTAATTTTATTTCTTTAAAATTACATTTAAAAGAATGGTAGTTGCCAAATACAGTTTTTACCAACTCAGCAATTTTAATTAACAATCTTCTCGAAAACGAATACAAAATGCTAATAAAGTTCGATAGATACTGTTATTAAATTAAATTTTAATATTTAGGAATACTTAATATTAATCTAGTAAAAATTTGTACTTACCACAGGTATTTAATCAAATGATGATATAAAATTAGTCAATTAAATTTTTCGTTTTAAACGAAAAGTCACAAAGCTAGAAAATAGAAACGTTTGCAATAGCAAAAATCAAGGTTATAACTTGAAATTCAGAAGCAAGGATCTAACTTTTCGCACTCGATTATTGTTTGACCAATTAGGATGGTCGATTCTCTATTAACCAATTAGAATGGACTTCAGCATATCCAACCCTAGAGATAGAAGCAGATGTTTTTTTTACCATTTTTGTCGACACAGCACTTGAAATTGTTTTTCAGCTGCTCCTCTGTCTGGAGCCAATATTTTAAAACAATCTTTTGCAAATTCCCAAGGGAGAATAATAAAAGGGCGCTTGTTTACAGATTCAAAACTCATTTGAAGGGTTACTCAGTGAACTTTGTTCCTCTGAAGCGTACATGTCTGACCAAGCCTCTCTGGTGGTCTTTTTCACAGGAAGCAAACGAGAAATTGAATGGTAATTATGCTGATGAAGGTTGTCTTTTTCAACAGATGAAAATCGATGTGAAGTCCGTTGAAATACGCTAATAATAACTAGAAATGCGAAAGAAAGTATATCACAATTAATGCAAAGAAAGTCGTGGTAATAGTTTCATGGAATTAAGAATAAGCAAACAAAATTTGCTATTTCTAGAGAAAAAATTCTGGTGGCTTCCCAAAAATCAAGATCACATATCCCTAACGACATGTATGGACCATATTTTTTTAATTTATTTCTGAATTTCATGTACATATGAGGAAAATATTTATGTTTCTTTTCTTACTATTCGTTAAAAAAATTTTTAATACCAAATGTGCTTATTTTCTTTTAACTTATATCAATTGAAAAAAATCTGAAACAGAAAGAATTGTGGGAAACGATTGACAGAAAATAAAACTAAACTTGGATAAGAAAATTTCGAGGCTTATTTTTCTTAAAATGCTGGTAAAATTCTTCAATGTAGAAACAGTTTGTTTTGCATTTTCTAAGACCGACATTTTCCTTAAGTAAAAGTTTTTTACTGAAAATTAATAGTTTGCAAACTTGTTTCAGATCAACATAGCTTTGGTTGGCTGAGATAATTAAGTAATTATTTTGGTTTTGTTTATCTTCTTACAACTACCTTTTACTCCCTAGTATACATTCGACCAGGATTTACGATAAGAAAAGGATATTTCTGAGAAATTGAACAAACACACAATAAACGATGTTCGGCTAATTACTTTATTGACTATGAAACAGTCTCACGTTGAACTAATTATCTGGACATCATCATATTTAAAATTAACATTCTTGTCTATTATATAGAATCACAAAATAAATAAATTTAAAAATTCCTGGTGCTGTCCATTTCGACCAAAAATTTAGTTTTGCAATAAAACTAAAAATAACATGTTGTCGCTTCATGTTTGATTGTTTTTCTTTAATAAGAAATATACTCTTTCTTGTTTTCAGTTCAGCCGACCGATGGCTGAGTGGTTAGTGTTCCTGACTCCTTTCATCGTGCTTATTTTTATCATCGTCGAGCTGTGGGTCCCGGGTTCGAATCCCGGTTCGGGCATGGAAGTTTCTTTCCCTCTCTGTGTTTCTTTGTCCTTTCTTCTGTGATGTGGTTTGAATGTGGCCCACCCTATAAACGGGTTTGTGGTGGTATGGCGCGGGTAATGCTACTCGCCTCCATGACTTGGTTCACAGCTGCCCGATAAATGAGTAGCAGCTTGTGGCATAGGGTTCGTTACCCAAGTGTGCCCGCCATTGGAAGAAAACTGTTTTGAGTTCATCTTAGCGCCAATTTGATATAAAACGAACTTAATTATGTTCTCTCTAACTCTTATGATTGGGATGGGCAAACTACAGTCTATCTTTATTCGTCCCGCGGATAAAGATTTAATTTGCTGGTATACAGCAAATTGAAATATATATTTATATACCTCTCTTTTTCTACGTTGTTTAATTATTATTTTTTCTTAATTTTTTTCGAAGGCTTGATGATCATTTTACTTTTTCTATTTTTGTTCTACAAAACATAAATCGATGGAAATAGCAAGGACAGACAGTTTTTCATCGGTAATGTGTTAAAAGCAGGAATTCTTAGTTAAAGCCCCACATTAAGGTCAAAAAGTGTTAACGCTTTCTCGGGGAACAGAAATATGTATGGGATATATCAAAATCTACAATGCAGAGGTGAATATGATCTCAATTACTGCGCATTTTTAACAACAGCCAGAGGCTTTTTCTTTTGGAGTGACTTCTGTTGTTGTTACTAATGTCACTTGGACAAACCATGATCGCTATGCCTTGGCTATGCAAATTTAAGTCAATTGAGAGCGTCTTTCATTTAATCAGAGCACTATGAAGGTGAAAGTACGACTTTGCTCTATACACATGCCATAGGTACAGGGTAGGCAACCATTCACACCTCATTCATACACGGAAAAGACAAAGACAGGATATATATAGAGAGAAAGTACATCCATGCCCGAACCGGGATTCGAACCCAGGACCTACCTCCTTATCCGCAGTCAGTCGCGCTGACCACTAGACAAGTTGGGCGGCGGCGTGACTTCTATTATTTTTGATTGCATATATAGGTAAATTTCGGACAAATTAACATCATTGTGAATAATGGTGAAATTATTAAAAGTGCAGAATAGCTAGTGTTGTTTTTGTTATTCGTAAAATAGTTCAATCCCAAAATAGCTACTGAAAACCTAAAGTTGATTCAAAGTGTCTTTCTTTTAATGATGAATGGACCTGGAAAATTTTTTAGAGTTGTGAAAGGTAAACCAGGTTGTCTCACCTGCAAAGAAGCTGTAGCAGTTTTCAAAGAATATAACATTTCCCATTATTTCTCATCTAAGCATAAGAATTGAAATTATGAAGCAAATCTGAATATGAAAAAAAAAATGCCAAAAATCATTGTATACCAGGCTGACAAAATTTCTTCGAGAAGGTAAATAGTGCCCAAGAAACAGTTACACATGCAAGTTAACTTTCAGCATACAATATTGCTAAAAATAATAAAACTCTCCGTGGTAGAGAGTTCGTCACACAATTCATACTCCAAGCTTATGTCCAGTATTTTGAAACTGTAAGCTTATTCCGAAAAACAGGAACTTCTAGATATGAAGCCATCCATAAACATTTGACCCCAATTAGAGTCAAAGGTTAAACAGTTGAAGTTTTGCTCTATAGCTATAGGTAAAAGCACGAATATAAATGATGTTGCTAAATAAATATTATTTATAATAAGTGTTGCCGACCAACTTGTCTAGTGGTCAGCATGCCTGACTGCGGATAGGGAGGTCCTGCGTTCGAATCCCGGTTTGGGTATGGATGTACTTTTTCTCTCTATCTATCCTGTCTTTGTCCTTTCCTTGTATGAATGAGGTGTGAATGGTTGCCTAACCTATAAACGGGTCCCTATGGCATGTGTGTACTGAGGAAGTCGGACTGCACACCAAAATAGGGTTTAGTTGGAAAAGTGGAGCAGCGCACATCATGTTGCCAGCCTAGCTGGCACACCTCAATGAATGAATGAAGAGCAAATACCCTGAGAACTGAAATATCCATGAGAAACAGTGTTCTGCGGAGGGCGAAATGCCAGAAGGCAGAATGGCTCTCCAACTTTGAAATTTTCACAAATCTGCTTTGTCACATGAGCAACTTGAATGCCAAGAAGCAAGGGAAAAATCAATTTAACGATGACATCTGAATTAAATCTCAAAGCTTTAAAAGTAAAACTTTAAAACAAGCAAACAGATTAAGTAAAATTTAATCTGTTTGATGGGAAATTAGTTAAGAATGATTTGTCTTATATCCTGAGATTAAATTCAATGTTGTTGTTGTCGTGTGCCAGACAGGCTGACAATATAGGGCGCGCTGCTCCATCTTTCCAACTGAACCTTATTTTGGCGTGGAGTCCGACTTCCTCAGTACACACATGGCATAGGGACACGTTTATAGGGTAGGCAACCATTCACAACACATTCATACAAGGAAAGGACAAAGACAGTATAGATAGAGAGAGATAGTACATCAATGCCCGAACTGGGATGCGAACCCAGGACCTCCCTATCCGCAATCAGGCACTCTGACCAGTACACAGGGTAGGCGGCATTAAATGCAATACCCTCAGTAAATGAAGAAAAGCTTTAAGAATATGAAGATAACTCGAAAAAACTGCATTTTGAATTCGAAATATATTTTAAGATTTCAGTGCCATCCAAATAAATTTGGATATTTTTATCATGTCTTGCAACGCAAACTATGAAGCAGAGAGTTCAGATTTGCTGCTAAAATTGATTTGAGTTTTAACCTAAAAATCACCACAAACAGTTACTTCTAAATAGACTGAAGTTAGAGTTTTACAAATCATTATCGAAAGTATAAGTTTCCCCATTTTAATATTTCTAGTCCAAAAATCAATAATGCCGACCGATGGCTGAGTGATTAGCGTTCCTGACTCCTAGACTGTTGGTCCCGGGTTCGAATTCGGGCATTTTGAACCTTAACGGTTCCGAAATATAAATGTTGTATTCATAATCCTTTTTTTGTAATTATAATTGTAAATAACGTTTAATATACTATACTTAAAATGCAAATTCGTTTAATTATTAGTGTATTAAACTAATCCACATGGGGGCCCTGGCCGATTATTTTTTTATTTCAAATATATTCTGAAGAAATATATCATTTCCGCTGAAATTCTTCTACCGCCGCCGAGTCGCCGACAAGTTGAAAATGACCTGTTTCTGGTTTCGATTTATGTATTTTCCAAAAGTCGCTACTTTGGATTTCTAGTTTGAAAAAGGGTGAGTCACTCTTATTTTCAAGATGCTTTTAAGTGATATAACTAAATCGCACTTGCACTGAAGACTGAAAAAAGAGAAAAAATCAAACTTCTTCACAAGCTGCTATTTGGCGAAGAAGGTGAAAGATTAAATCTTATTCTAATACGAGAAACTTTCATGGTTTTGATTTCAATAAAGATAATGCAAATTTTAAGTCTAAATTAGTTGATACTATAGCAACTTTCTCTTAAATCGAACTGATTTCGATTGCTAATATTTTGAAAATCGATATTAATGGAACACTAATTGAATTGGCAGAAAGAAATTTATTCCTTTCTGATTTGGTGTCTCTTCTAAAAAATGTAAACAATTGTGAAATAACTGATGAGAAACTGAAGCGATTCCAAATTCCACTCAGTCGAATCGATAACGTGTCTCTTAATAATAATGGGCATAAAGTGCATGATAGTCATATTTCTGATATTAATTATTTTCATACAAAAATGCCATTTAATTTCAATGATATTGATTATTAAGTTCCTAAGTATACTGGGGAGAAAAATGAAAATGCCAAATTGTTAATTAGAATCTTAAGAATCTTAGATTAGAATCTTAGAATCTTAAGAAATTTGAAGCGTTTGCTATAATATTTAATTTATCAGATGTTCAAAAATTTATTTTAGCACAAAAAGCATTAATTGGAATTGCGCTGTTATTTATTAAAAGCGAAAGCAATATTCATTGCTACTCTGAATTGAAAATTGCCTTAATTTCGAAATTTGGTGACCAAATTAATTCAGCAGAAATTTATGACACATTAAATAGTCGAAAAATTAAAGATAAAGAATCAATATTTGAATATTTTTTAATTATGAGAGAAATTGCTAGTCGAGCTCAACTCTTCAAATCTCAAGTGCTGACTAGGAGATATTACTAATAGCTTGGGGGTTCAATGTTTGCTAAACGGAACCAGTAATTTAATTCAAATTAGTTATTAATCACAAAAAACTTTCTTTTTGTGCTTTCAAGTTAAATCCTCAAAAGTCTAAATCTTAAATAGACTATATGTGGATATATGAGGTTTAATTGCACCTATTTTTGAACAATAAAATATGGATGTTCTCTATCTACATGCAATTTTTTTTCTGGTGGGAGCTTAAGAAATTTTCGTATGCCCTCCATTGTGATGTGTGGATTACTTAGGATTTTGATTTGGTTTTACTCTAGTACAAGGTCCTCAGAGGATATAAGCTGTACCGAAAACCAAGTATTCTTTCTAAGATGATTAGATATTACAAAAAACATCAATGTCTGTCAAATACAAGGAAAGATTTGAATGGTAAATTTCACCCCTCCCCTCCTGAAAAAAATTCAAATTTAATTTTGTTTGAAGAAAACCTACTCAATCAATATTGATTAAAAGTCTTACAGTCAATTAATAGCTTTGCCGTCGGATTTTAAAGAACAAGGTTAAATGCTCATCTATCCGTCTACTTCTGAAATAATTCTTTGTAATTTTAATAGTTGAAGACATACACACTATATATATATATATATATATATATATATATATATATATATATATATATATATATATATATATATATATATATATTACTGTTCATTACTGTCCATTAGAATTGCTACACCAGGAAAGCGGCACACCACACACGTGAAATTTGCATGACAGGTAGAACTTGCTGTGATATGCAAATGATTAGATTTCCATCGCATTCATACAAAGCAGGCGACAGTAGCGACATCTACAATGTGTATAAAACCAGAGATTTGACAGCAGTTTTCTCATACTCAATTTCCGTTTCAACGTTCTTTTCGGCAAAGAAAGTTGTTGTAATGCCTCGTGTAAGAAAAGGAAATGCCTATCAGCACGTGTCTGACTTTGATCGAGGAAGGATAAGAGCCTACCGGGATTGCGGTTTACCGTATAGCAATATTGCTGCTCGCGTCGGTCGAGACCCCATGAATCTTAGCAGAATATGGAATAGATGGGTTTAGGACAATCATACGGAACTTCATGCAGGATATCAGCGACCCCCTATCACTAACAGCAGAGAAGACAGACATTTTATCCGCATGGTCACAAGGGATCAACAGTCACGTCATGAACCCTGAGTCGAGAAATGGAGTCATTTTCAAGGCAACAAGTTTCTGCTCGAACAGTTTGACAACGTTTGCAACAGCATGGATTATCTGCACGGCGACTATGGCTTCGGCTACCATTGACGCTGCGTCACAGACCAGAGCGCCTTCAATGGTGTGATCAACGACGAACCTGGACGCGGGAATGGCCTCACGTCATTTTTACAGATGAATCTCGATTCTGTATACAGGACCATGATGGCCGCATCCGTGTTTGGAAGCATCGTGGAGAACGCGCATTGCCAGCTTGCATTGGACATCGCCATACTGGCCCATCTGCTGGAGTGATGGTATGGGGTGCCATTAGATACACGTCTCGATCACCTCTTGTTCGCATTACCGGCACTTTGAACAGCAACCGTTACATTTCCGATGTGTTAAGGCCCGTGGCTCTGCCCTATCTTCGAGGCCTCCCTAATGCTTTGTTTCAACAGGATAACGCACGACCGCATGTTGCCGTACTGTTCTGAACTTCCTTGATACAGAACAGGTTCAACTGTTACCCTGGCCAGCACGTTCTCCTGATCTGTCACCAATTGAGAACGTGTGGTCAATGGTTGCCGAGCGATAGGCACGCCATCACTCACCATCCACTACTGTTGATGAACTGTGGCATAGTGTTGAAGCTGCATGGGCTGAGATCCCTGTACATGCCATACAATCTCTGTTTGTCTCCATGCCTAGGTGGATAAATGCTGTTATTGCAGCCAGAGGTGGCTGCTCTGGGTACTGCTTTCTCAAGATCTATACATCCTAATTTCCTGTAAATCTAATCACTTGTTCTTTCCACTATAATGTATGTGTCTAATAAATATCGTTCTGATATTTGCATTCCTTCTTGGTGTAGCAATTTTAATGGCCAGTAGTGTATATATATGAAGCAAATCTATCAGTGATTTTCAGGATATTAGATATTAAAATATGTTTTGCAGTCAGTTTTTTATCACAGTGGTTACATTTTAGAAGCAATTCTGCAAAGAGCAGATGTTTGGGAATGTGGCGTCCTATCTGTAGTCTTATTAACAGAACATCACAACATCTGCAAAATCTTGTCAGGATTATTATCACTAATTGGTCCTGACTTCATTTTTCTTGTTATTAGTACAAATATGTGTGATTGACGCAGATTTCATGTTACTATAAACAATTAGTCGAGTTGGGAATTCTGCAGCTGATTTTGCAACCTAATCGGCTGATTCATTTCCGTTAATGTCAGCGTGGCGTGGAATTCCCGGATGTAAAATATGGGCTCCTTTTGAACGTAATTGCTTATATGTTTATAAATATATCTCGCTTCTCCAATAAATGGATTATCTGTGATTAGACTCATATCATTGTATAAAATAATTTTTTTAACATCATGTACATTAATGTATTTGAGTGTAAAATAAACAGCCGTAATTTCAAAAGAGAATGCAGATTAAATATAATGAAGTTTGTTGCTAAAAACATGATCTTTAACAGGAAATGCACACCCCATTTAGCTTTAAATACATCATTATAAACAGAATAATTTTTAAACACTGACAGATAATGTGGTATAAGTATGATATAGCCCCTTTCCACCAGTTTTAGTGGCGCCCCCTTGAAAAAAAAATAGTAATACAAAATAAATATGGGAATAAAATGTATTAAGTAGTAAAAGTGTACTATAATATAACTATATATAATACATTATAATAAAAAGAGTATACTTGTAATAAGAATAAATAAATAATAACAGAATATTGTACCTACTATAAAATATAATCGAAAATATTTTAATTTAAAGTTCAGACTAAGCTTTCAATTTAAACGAAATTCACGATTCGAATGGAAAAAAAAAAACACTTATAATGGATTCGGAAAAGCGTGAAAAGAATAATCGGACTTATGTGATTTAGAATTAATTATAAAAAGATATTATTTATATTATAATACAATTATATTTTAAGAAAATAAAAAAGTTTTTAAACATGATAAATAATTCATTACATATTATAGATATAAGTAGATGTAATTATTTGCAATCTAATATAATACACTATTCACATTTTTCTAGTATTTGCTGAAGCAAATTGACGGTTTTGACTCATGGTCGTTCATAAATGCGTATAAATTAATTCCAATTTGTTGAATGAACGATCACAGCTTGCAATTGATGCAGAAATAGTTAAAAGCATTTGAATGGCACAACATCTTCTCTCTGTCTCCACCGCATGAGATAAGGCAGGTTAGAATATCTAATGCCGACCAACTTGTCTAGAAGTCAGCGTGCCTGACTACGGATAAGGAGGTCCTGGGTTTGAATCCCGGTTCGGGCATGGATGTACTACTTTCTCTCTATCTATCCTGTCTTTGTCCTTTCCTTGTATGAATGAGGTGTGAATGGTTGCCTTACCCTATAAACGGGTCTCTATGGTATGTGTGTAGAGCAAAGTCGTACTTTCACCTTCATGGTGCTCTGATTAATACTAAAGACGCTCCCAATCGACTTAATTCACATAGCATAGCGAGCTTGGCATGTCCGAGTGTTATTAGTAAACAACAAGAATATCTAATGGAGTTTTAGGTTTAATTTCTTTTCTACTGCAGAATGATATCTTTCAGTCCCACATATCTCTATAGAGTTCGGTTCCATGGAAATCTGTAGGATAAAATTCACCCTGATGTTACATCTGCTAAGCACGGTGACTTAGTGCTGTCAAGGCACAGGTTCGATCTTCGGGTACAGGTTACAGGTCAGGCACAGGTTCAAGGCACAGGTTCGATCTTCGGTGCTCGAGCGAGGTCGATTCAAACTCTTATCCTTTCAGTGGGTCGATAGACTGAGTACCAATCATGCTTAGGGACAAAACACCATGTATTTAGGTTTTGACTGACCATCTAACCGAGACATGTGTATCGCACCCAAGGCCCTCGGTAAGCAAAACAGGTATCGACACTGTAGGCCTTGACCCTGATATTATATTTAATAAAACTTTTTTCTTAAGATATTGAAATATATTTTATAGTATAATAAGGGATGACTTTTATTAAAGTAAAAATTTATTTCTATAAAGAATCATTTTTTAAGTACTGTCGTGCCATGACATACTTTTTACTTTCTTTCAATAAACTTATATCATTTAAAGATGATCTTAATTTTTAAAATTTTACAATGTAGAATGAGAAATATTTACGATTTTTTTATAAATTTCTGGAAGGAATTTTTCAAAATGAAAAATCTATTTTTATATAAATTGGACTAATTAATTAAAAAAATTATAATCTATACTTAAGCATACAAAAAAGAAGAAAATTTTATTAGAAGATTTATTAGAAGATACATTTATAGATTTTTAACTTTAATCATTTGAAAAAAGAATTTTTCAATATAAGATGCTAATTCAACAAAATTACGAGTCAAATAAAAATGAGCTCCAAGATTAAAAACATTTAAATATTAAATAAATTACTTTTAAATAAATAGTTTTAAGTAATAATAAATTTAAAATTTAATTTTCAAAACTCTATAAGCATATGTTAGTAAATATTTATTCCAGATATATATAACATAAATATTCAAATTGAAAGAATAGATTGTAGACAGAAAATGCAACTTATGGCAATAATATTTTACAGTTCAAAAGTCCAGATTTTCAAAAGTTTACATTTTTGTTTCTGATGAAGCGATGTTTGGGAAGAAACGAAATACTAACCGTGTGAACAATGAAAAAAAAGAAAGTTTATGTGTTTTCCTAGAATTTGGAGGTAATTAGTTCTCGATCCCCTCCATTTCGATTCCAGGAAGACAATTCTCTACGCCGCATTTCCGTTCCATCAAATTATCAACCAATAGCTCTGACGAGTTGTTTATGTAAGACTCTCGAACGTATGGTCAACGCCCGTCTCGTATATGTCTTAGAAAAAATAAATGTATACATATTAATCAGAGTGGCTTCCGTAAAGGGAGATACACTCTTGATAATATCACTTTTTGGAAACGCAGATCCTCAATGCTATTGTGCGGAGGAATCATATGGTTTCCATTTTCTTCGACATCGAGAAGGCATACGACCGTACATGGCGATATGGAATTCTCCTTTCATTACATGATTTTGTGGCTTTCAGGGTAATCTTTCGAAATTCCTATAAAAAATTTTACGCTTCCGTATTTTTAAAGTTCGTATTGGAACAATTTTTTCCAATACTTTTATTCAAGCCGAGGATGTACTATAAGGTTCTATTTTAAGTGTCACCTTTTTAGTCTTTTCATTAGTAGCAAACTTCATCAGTTACCACCTTCAGTAAATGGTACTTTGTATGTTGATGACCTGCAAATATCATGCGAGGGGTCTAATATGCGATTAACTGAGAGACAACTGCAAACTGCAGTTAACAAACTTGTTGCGTGGTGTGCTGAGAATGGACACACCTTATCCCCAAGCATGAGTAAATGTGTCCACTTCTGTAGAAAGACTAGCCTACATAATGATCCAATGATTTATATCAACAACACCCCAATACACGTTGTCAATGAAATAAAATTCCTGGGAATCATCTTTGTTAGACAGTTATTTTTTCTTCCGCATGTTTTATATTTGCGGAAGAAGTGTGAACGATCGCTTAATATCCTCAAGGTGTTATCGCACATCACTCCTTCAAGTTTATCAGTCATTGATTTTGTCCCGCATTGACTACGGATGTGTTGTTTATGGATCGGCTAGGTCTTCCGTTCTACGAAGATTAAACACAGTTCACCACTCTGTTTTAAGGATATGTTCTGGGGCATTCCACCCATCACCTATCCAGAGTCTATACGTTGCCTGCCTTCAATTACCGTTAGACCTGAGACGAATGCAGCAGTCTCTCAATTATTATGCTATGATCATTTCAACCTCTCATCATCCGTTACATTCCATGGTTCCTAATGCCTTAAGAGACTATATGATGCTCGTCCATTGAGCATCCCAAATTTTCTCTCACGAGCCAAATTACATCTGTGGCTCTCAGACTTATGTGATGTTCGGATAGAGACAATTGATACTTTTGCACATCTACCTTGGTATGACTTAACAAATAGTTTTATTAATACCTTTGCGCAGTATAGAAAATCGGACACAACACCTATTGTTTTTCAACAGCTGTATTCTTCTCATCGCTGTCAGTATGAATCATACACACCTGTATTCACAGATGGCTCTAAAGCCGCAGGAGATGTTGGCTGTGGAATTTTTATTAATAATACAACTTTTAGTCACAGCCTACATTCGTCATTCTCTATCTTTACTGCTGAAGCTACCGCTATCTACTACGCGCTTCAGCATGTGGATACAGATAACTATCGTCAATTTTCTGTATATACTGACAGCATGAGTATTTTTGAAGCTTCGAGAAACAATAGTATAACATGTCATCCTGTGGTGTCTAGAATTTTCAGAGCACTGGATTCCCTTGCTGGCAAGGGAAAGTAAATTGTTTTTTGTTGGATACCAAGCTACGTAGGTCTTCTTGAAAAATGACAGAGTTGACGCATCTGTAAAGGCTGCAGCAAATCCAGTTTTACCATCGGTTCCGCTCTCAGATGTGAGAAAGGGTACAAAGTTTTATATCTGGTCTTTGGCATAGAACTTGCAGGGATCACTAATATAAACTATTTTTCCATCCCTCCCCTCATTATCGGTTTTACCGGTACGAGGCGCTGATGTCCGTTTGACTCGCCTTCGTATCAACCAACTGAAGAGATGAAAGGCTGAGTCAACCTTAACCAACCCGAGGATCGAACCTCGGACCTGTGTCATGGGAGCGTGAAATGCTGCCATTAAGCCACCGTGCTTTAATTAAAAGAATGGAAACCGATAATCTAATTGATTAACAAATGAAAATTGAAAGCATGGTTAACAGACATTTATGCCAACTAAGTTTTACAGAGATTGAATTCGTAGTAGTAGCTATTTTGATATTAAGAGATTTTAGTGCTATTCCAAGAAGTTTAGAACATTTCGGAAGATGTTTTTTTCAATTTTTTGTAAACATTCTAATTTTGAAAGGTAAAATAAAGAGCTGAAGTTTCAATAAAAAATTTCAGTGATTAAATTCAAGAAAATACAATATGCCTTATTTCCCAATACAAGTTAATTCCTTTCGGAGTTTCAAGATATTTTAAAATGTTAAATTGCTATGATTTTTAGTGATTAAATTTTGAAAGGAAATTGCTTATGAATAAGATTGGTATTCACTGAACGGTAAAAATCAACTAAACAATCTAAATTTGCCCAAGAAAATCTTAGCTTGCAGAAAAAAAATTAGATGAACATTTTGCTCACAAGAAATAATTTGTCAGAGACCTTTAGTTTTAAGTGGATTTAAAACTGCTTCAAACACTTGGTATGCTAGAGCCAGGTATAAAAAACAAGAATTGAACTGAAAACCAGAGTGTTTTTTTTCTTTTTTGCTGCCAACTCAACAAATTATAAGTTTTGTAAGAAATTTTTTTCCTTAATTAAAGAATTGAATTAGCTTCATTAATAAATTCGGTACTCTTTATATAAAAACAAATATTTATTAATATGCAGAGACTTTGTGTGCTATATTCATCTAAATATTCAGTTGTGAAATACAATTTTATTTTTAAAACAAGCAAATCTTTTAAGGTTGATTTTAAATCGTTCTGGGATTTTATTAATAATCTCGTTATACAAAAATAATTATATCAAATTTAAGTTACAAATTGACACACTTAAAACTTGTTCACACAGAAACAAGTACTTCTACTAAACAAACTACAAACTCGAATTTCTTATTATTGAGCTGTAATTCTACTGAAATAATTTTGCTTTTCATTCGAAATGGTAATCTTCCTTCATTAAAAAAATCAACTACTGGTTGTTAAAATTTTAGCACACATACACAAACAAAACACTTTTAAAATTATAAATAAAACAAGTGCAATTTAAAGAGTTATTTTGCAACACTATTTTCTTTGAGTTTTTCTGTACAAGTCAGAAAATTTTATTTCTGAATAGAATTCAAATTTTTAAATTTTACTTTATATTCAAAAAATAATATCTGTAATTAAACGAACGTTTTAACTTTAAGGAAAATCTGTAAATATTTGGTAACAATTTTATTCACATTTAAATAAAACTAGTTTGTGAAAGAACAGATGCAACCGTGATTTTTCAAACATTTAACTAATATTAATTCTTCAAACTTTTGTAGGTGCAAATTAATAGAAGTTATTTGATTTCCAATATAACTACATCTATACACTCTAAATATTTTTTCCAAATAAATCAGATAAATAATAAATTGGTTTGATTAACTTAACAGTTTAAGTAAATAGAAAAAAATTTTTTTAACATATACGTTATCATATCTGTAAGATAAATAATCGGTGTTAACAAAATTGAGTAAATATACTTAAACATTATTATTTTGGTTCTTGGAACAAATACATTATTTTGGTTAATGAATTGCATAACGACTGAAACTTATTCATATAAAAAAACATTTTCAAAATGCTGAACTCGTAAAACAATTCCATTTCTTTTACAATTTTTTTACAAACTTCATGTAAACATTTTTTAAAATACATCTAAATGCCCAATATATTTCACAGTTCAAATGTAACTTCATAATATGTTAATATATCCTTACAACAAAGTGAAATTTTTTTTATAAGAGCATAGTAACATTTAAATGATCATATAACAATTTTAGTACATTTTACAAAAGTTAGAAGGGAATTCTTTTTGAGAATTTATTGCTAAAGGTTTCTCACATTTTTTCAAAGATATTCAAATGCACATAATTAAATTTAATATTGAATTTAAAATATACAATTTGCAACCAAATGTATGAAAATTAGTTTCATTTACATTACTTATTTACAACATTAGATTAAAAAAAATTAACATTTCAAACTTAAACATGCATATATATATATATATATATATATATATATATATATATATATATATATATATATATATAAACCTTTTTATACACATTTAAACAATTGTTAAGTCAATAATATCACAACACAATAATTGCTCCAATCGAACCACTTCCTCTATACCACACCAAGGAGACATCTTGGACGTTTTTCTTACAAATACCAGCTACCCACTATCAGCACAGACTATCTATGATCTCTCTTCTGATCACTTTCCAGTTCTTGGATGCCTGAGAATAAAGAAAAATATTACAAATAAATTTTTATTCAGAACCAACTGGCAACTCTATTATAATATTCTTCAAGATCAACTTAACAAAGAAAATCAATCATTAATCAACAATAATCAACCCAATAGTAATAATAATCAAGAAATTAAAAATGAAATAAATAATGATATAAACGTATTCAATGAAAATATCAATCATGCAAAAGAAATAGCAACCCATAAAATTAAATACAACGAAAATTACTTAAAATTACCTAATAGCATAAGAGAAATCATAAAAGAAAGAAATCGCACCCGGAAAAAACTTCATAAAACCTTGAACCCACGTCTCAAAACTACAGTCAACAAACTTAATAAGAAAATTAAAAAACTCTCCACAGACTTTAGGACTAATCAATGGCAAGATAAAATAGAAAGTCTTAGCATAAAAAACAACTCTATATCGAAATTTGCAAAACAATTAAGAAGAAAACAACAACTTATCATTGCATTAATGGCCAAAATGGACCAGTTTATACAAACTATGAAAAAGTAAACATCTTTGCAAATACCATATTTCTACAATTTCAACCAAACAAAGTCACAGATGAGTCCACCAATGGTATTAATTCATTTATTCATAACTATATGCAAGCTAATATTCCTCATAATACCATTACACCAACGAATGATGATGAAATAATTAAAATTATTAAAAATCTAAAGACCAAAAAAGCCCCAGGAGAAGATAATATTATTAATAATATGATCAAATATTTACCATTGGACTTTATTCGCAAACTCATAAATATTTAAAATAACTGCCTTAAAATATCATATTTTCCTACAATCTTGAAAACTGCTACCATAATTCTTTTCCCAAAGCCTGGAAAAGATCCCAGAATACCTGAAAACTGCAGACCTATCAGCCTGCTTCCAGTTTTAGGAAAAATATTTGAAAAAATAATTTATAATAAAATTAAATGCTATCTTCACCTAATTCCGAAACAACAATATGGCTTCAGAAACAACTTATCAACTGTTAAGCAACTCACAAGAATTACTGAGATTATACGTCAAAATATTCATCGCAATGTGTATACAGCTATGGTCAGGCTCGACGTAGGAAAAGCTTTCGATAGAATATGGCACGAAAAGGCCTACTATACAAACTCATAAAACTCAACATAAACACTGATATAATTTTACTCATCCCCTCAGACCCAACTCATCGCTTCTTCCCTGTTAAATGCATTAATGAAAACTCTATTACTCTGAACATCAAAGCTGGAGTCCCCCAAGGTAGCATCCTGGGCCCAATCTTATACCTATTTTTCACCCATAACTTCCCCGGTTTGGACAATAACTCAATTCAAATTGCTTTCTACGCAGATGACACTGCTATTATGGCTGATTCTATGAGGCCGAATAATGCTATTCATAAACTTCAATATGCGTTAATTAATATCGAAAACTGGTGCAGTAAATGGAGAATAAATATAAATGCTGATAAATCCCAACTTATAGTATTTAATAGAAAAAAGAGAAATAAAATAAAATTATTTCAACAAAATAAACTCTATCGATTCGATAAAATCATTCCGGAAGTGAAAACCATTAAATATCTTGGATTAACATTTACTACTCAACTTTCATAGACTGCACACATCAATAACGTTATTAACCGACTCAGCGGCTCAGAAAATTTCAAGAATCTGCGAAAAATATTTCCTCTTTAAAAGCAGATGTACTACTTTTACCCACTTCCCTAAACTATACAAAAATCGTCGACTGTTTCCCATTCTCATTGGGAACATTTCCTACCCCCTGAAAACTGTTACATCGCTCAATTTAGAGGGAGGGAATGTCACTTACTACTAACTACCCTATCTAGGGTTATATGTATTTGCCAGAAAGAATTGTACATTCCAATAAAAGTGGTTAAAACGAAAACGTATATCTTTTTTTGTATAAAACTTAAAAAGCAAAAATTATTAATAAATAACTGTTTTTTATGTAATTGAAAATGTTTGAAGATATTCCTCAGTATTTTTAGGTTGACTTGGTAAATAATATAAAATTCAAAGAAAAACGGTATCCACAAATTATGATGTTTTAGATTTCTTACGCAGTTCAATTAAGAAAGTTGCTTGTCACATTTTCTTGTATATTTATCATTTTCTGTATAATGGAAATTTCTCTTTTTGAATGAGACACAGAAGCTTTTCAAATTTTTATTACAGTAATATAAAATAATGTTAGTAAAAATACATTTCCTCACATTATATTTTTCTTAACACAAACAAATATTTACTTTATATGAATAAATCTATGTAGTAATTAGTGTGATGTTTATATGAAAATAAAAGGCTTACTTATTTTTCAATTTTTATAATGTTATTTTCGAAAACATTAATTAAAGCTTTTTAATTTATTCATCAATAAATGTTTTGAGTTTAAACAATTAAACATAACATTAGAAAATTTGCATAACATTGTGAATAAATGTGTGTAATGTTCTTGGTTTATACTCTACCAGAAAAACTACTTTCACTTTATATTTAAATATTTGGAAAAGTTTTTTAACCCAAAAAAATTATTATGTTTCAAACCCGTGGTTTCAAAACGATATGGAAAATATATGCATTTTAACCTGCTCTTTTTGGAATGGGAGGTTGCGAGTTTGATTTCAGGTATTGTTGAACAACCGGAAATAAATGCTGTACTTCTTCTTCCATGAACATTTATCGGAATAAGTGTGATTTCCCCAGGGAATAATGAATACGGCCCACTGTCGATGAAAAAACGATTCCGATTGGCAAAGGCTATAAGACTATAGGATACACAGTATCAACTAAATAGGAAAGCAAACGATAGCAATTGCAACATAATATAAAAATGTAAACATTTAATGATAAATGTTTTAAATAATTGAAATAAAGAAAAGTTTTGATACGAAGTTTATATTTTCTTTCCATTTCCTGTTATCACAATTAAAGAGTTGGGATTTTTAAAGATAACTAAATTGCCGATTTGGACTGGAATAAATGATATTAAAATTCATCAGTATTGTTCATTAATAGCCATATCTGAATTTCCTTCTTTTACCATAATAAACAGTTATTGAATATTTCTTTTACTCTGGTGCATTAAAATATTTGCACTTACTTTATTCATGACTCTTTGTCTTGTAATTTTCTTATAAAAACGGTTCATCAGATTCTAGAATCGCCTGAGTTTAATAATTTTCATGAAAAATGGAATAAGAGAGTATTGATCCTTATCTTTCATCCGATATTTTAAATTAGAAATTTCTTACAATCGGAACAGTAATATCATCCTACAAATTCGCAAACATTTTTTGATTCAAGTTGAAACATCATTTAACACATTTTATTTTATTTCGTTTCGAATCACATTTCATATAATGTAAAAAAAAAAAAAAAGCCATAAATCCTCATATTTTGAAAATGATTAGAAATATAAAAAATAGCAAATACAAATGTCTATTCATTGTCATTAAGCGTTTTTATATTCTCAATTAAAATATATTTACATGTTTAACTCTAAAAAAATGCAGCAAATTTACTTAAACTATATTAAAACAGTTGAATAAAATTAGAGTTCAAATTGGAGACTGAGGCAAATTCAATTAAATATGATAATAATCTTTTATAGGCAGAGAAAATTTGATTTTAAATGTTTCTTTTCGGATTTCTTGAGAGATGGGCTTCGCAGTTTTTCGTTTCTCCTGCAATTTTTATAGCGAACCTCATCAACGGCACCGATTTCTCCCCTGTAATTCGAAAAAACGACCAGTATACTTAACGTTTAGGAATTTTAGCAGGATTGTTTTAGTATTATTGCTCTTTTGTACATACCTCACAGTTTTAGTTTTCAGGTACTTTTTTTATTAATTTTAAAACCTTGAAAATAGCTGGAATGAATTTGAATTTTATTCGAAAAAATTTAATTTAATCAAAAAAAATTATTGCGTTATGTTGAGAAATAAACCGTTTAGCCTTGGGAGATAAAAACGTGGAGGAGAAAAATAATTATTGGTGCAGAACGAAATTTGAGAAAGGCGAGGAAACAGCTGGAGTAACTTGCCATAAACGAAAATTTTACCTGTATTTTTTCCTATTCAAAATTTTACACAATTTAGGTGTAAAATTTAAAAATGTTTTTTAATTGCTTACAATTACCGTAATTTTTTAAAAAGTTATATGCTTAACTCAAGACTTGTAGAGTTATATCATTATTTTGTACAAATCTTGTGCATATGTAAATAACGAAAATATTTAATTTCTTTCTGATAAAATTATTCAAATATTATACAAGTCAGTTTCATTTTCATGTATTTGAAATGATTTAGATTTTAGTTTAAAGTTATTTACCAAATTGATATTTTTATATCTTGATTTATGAATTGATAATTCATGAAGATTCCAAAAAGATAAACTTATGAGACATAAATTTAAATTAATGAATGCAGAAATATTCTTAATTGTTCTTATGAATCCTAAATTTTTTCACACAATGCCCCAGTCAAGTTACATGCCTATGAAAAATAATATTATTGACTAAGCAATAAACTTAAGCTATTCAAAATATATAATATATAGTGAATATTGTGTGTATTTCAGTTGATAAATTCATTATTAGGACCTCTTTCACTCTAGAAGGGATTACTTCTTATTTAGAAATTCTAAGTAAATAAAAAAATTGTACAAGTTTTAATGTACAGAAATATTATTTGACAGGATATTTATTTTCTTACAAGCAATGTATTGTTAACATTTTATGTATATTTTCTTTTATAAATAATATAAGTGGAATTTTAATCTTACTTTACTTAAAGTAATATTTAAAAAATATGGTTTCCAAAAAAGTAAATTGCATAAAACTGAAATATCCTTAATGAAAAATCGTTAAACTATAATTAATACACAAATAAAAAAAATTTCTTTTTAGAAGTCTCAGAAATTAAATATATATATAGGCATCTTTACTATATATATAATCCAAAGAAAATACTTATAACCTATAAAAAATTTCGTTCCTAATAAAATGAAAGAATGTCTGTAGAGTATTTCATATAAACCCTTCCTTAATAAAGTACTTTTATTATGAATGTATAAGTTAGGCTAAACAGCATGAAAATGAAAGAATAGAATTTTAGTATCGTGGATTTCAACAGATTAATAAGCGGTATCTTGGAATTTGACTACTTGAGAAACATTTTAATTATTAGCTTCTTAGACTACCATAAAGTACATATTCAATAACATCATAGAAAAAAATTAATGTATAAGGGTACAAGTAGCTGTGTAAATATATAATTTCATTCTATTGGCAATGTTTCAACAATTTAAATATGGATTATCTTGTGTAAACGTTGGAAACCTTCATTTTAAAGGGGAAAAAATTAAAGTCGCGAAAAAATAGAGTAGTTTTAACCGAAAAGGAAAAATGCTAAAATTAATCAAATAATTTAAAAGTATCTCAATTTTCATTTCAATTTTATTTAAAATTCATTTAAACTTGTTGATATCATCAGAAAAATCATAAATTCATTTTTCATATCAATCAGGGTAATAGAAACAGAAGTTATTAAACTAAGAAAACTTCTCTCTAAAATTATTGTACATTTATAGTCAGAATAAAGAGAGGCTGTGTTTTTATTTGAAGCCCTCGCGTAGTCTGAGTTGCGTTCGTGAGGGGAAGACAGCCAAGAAAGGGGAGGGGGATTCTCTTTACAGACTTGCAATTTCCTAAGGAAGAGAATTGTCCTTCCGAAATCGAAAAGGGATACAAAAGTAATTACTTCCGAATTCTAAAAAATTAAGTAAATTCCTTTTTTTGTTACCATTTACGTGGTAAATATATCAATGCCTCACTCTCTAGTTTAACTTTCACACATAATGTTATTATTAAGTAAATAACATTGTTTCGTTAATAAACAATAGACTTCGTTCGAAAATTCTATAACTTATCGAAATATTGAGTTTTTACTGTAAAAATATTAGCGATTTTTTTTATAATCAAAGCTTACTTATTTTCTTTTTCCACGAAATGTTTTATTTTTCTCTCTACCGCATATTACTTACATTTATTTATTAAATACCGATTTTTAGCCAGTGTAAATATTTATTAACAAAACTTGCAGTTTAATATTTAAAATCAAATTGCTTATTCTTAAAATTATTTAAAATCAAATTTAAAGTTAAAGCATTTTCAGAAATAGTTATTATTAAATTTGTGATTTTGTTGCCTTTATATTGGCATTTTGTTAAAAAAAAATTCTTCGAACATTAAAAGATTCATGTATTGAACGATAATTTATTTGTATTGTTTAGGTATTCATTAAATGTTTGTTAATTATTTTTTTACTAGTTATTTCATTTTATGTATAAGAGCATATTTTAGTTTGAAAGATGTAACTCCACAGAAATATAATGAAATCACAGGCATAATCATTATTCTGCACTGTAAAATATTAAAAATTAGAAATCTGTTTGAATATTATAAAAATATTGACTGAAAAAGTGCATTTGTTGCTGGACAGAGGGCTTAATTAGACCGGCACTTACAGTTTAAAGTAATGTAAACTACCTGCATTGACTTAGCTGATTTGCCATTAGAATTACTGTCAAACATAGCCATGTCAGGACATTTTAATAACAGACTGCAGCAGAGGCGTAGTGACGGGGTGGGGGTGGGGGACTATCATGCCCCAGGCGCAGCTTGCAGAGGGGCGCCAAATCATATCACAGATCAGCAAATTTTTTCAGAAATTTCTGCCTTAGTTTTATCATAATATCAATTTTATTCGTCGAATTCTATACTTTATAATTATTGCGTCATGTTCAGAAAAAAAAGCCACGGAAAAATTAGACTTGGAAAAGAGAAGAGGTTGTTGATGAAAAATGAGGAAGAGCTGCTGCAGATTTCCATAAACGAAACTCTTGCTTTAATTTCTTTATTGATAATAATTTTACATAGTTTTGTTTCTTTTAAAAATTGCGTTCTTTTAACTATGCTATCGATTTTCATTTCTTAATCAGTTAGGTTATTGCTTTCCATTTTTTGAATTCTTTCCTTTTTAAGTTTCATACTTTGCTCAAGGCTTTTGAAATTATTGTTTTGCACTACAAATCTTGTAAATGTGAAAAATGACGAAAATATCTTAATTTTTTCATATAAAATTTCTGGAATATTCGATTGTCAATTCCATTTTGATGCATAAGAGAAGTTTTCATTTTAGAATAAAGTTATTTACCAAATTATTTATATTAATATTATAGAATAATATTTGGATCTATTAACTCAGGAAGATTACAGAAGATTTAGCTCATGAAATACACCTTATTTAATTTTGTGAATACACCAAAATTCACAATGCCCTTTATGAGTCCTAATTGTTATACAGGTTGTCTAAGTCAAGTTATATACGAATGAAAGTGATAAACATAATATTATTAAAGCAAATAAGTTTGTTTTACTCAAGATAAAAATAAAAAAACATTCTATGAATATTATTGCCACTGTATCTCTCTGGATGTAATAATTATCCAAAAATTCAAAACGTAAAAATTTTTTGTCAAAATTTTAGTGTTTTAGTGGCTTGACGTACTATTTAATTTCTCATAAGAGATTAAATGCTTTTATTTAACAAGCAGTATTTCGTTAGTATTTTTGATTTCCTTTTAAGATAAAAAAATGTGAAAATTTAATCTTATTATGACTATAATAACGCAATAAAAATTATTCTCAAAAAAGAAAATTTCATATAACTTAAATATTATTAATGAAAACTTGTAAGAATTCAAATGTGCTTTAATTGTATAAGAAAAATTTAAGTTATCAAGAAGAGATATAGAAAAATCAGTTTCTGTTGTTACTCAGACTTATTGAAATTTTATTATCCATTGTCACAAAATAAAAAAAAAAACCTTGTATTTTTATCTCAGGCTTTAGTGTAGCCTTTTAGTCTATTGTCGCGTTTAGCGGTTCCCTTTGTCCAAAATATTGTGTCTGACCTTCAAAGAAAGGGGGGAAATTTTTCATAGAAATGGAAGGGATCGAGAACTAATTCCTCCAAATTCTATAAAAATACCTTTTTTCCCCTTTTATTGTCCACATGTTTGGTATTTCATTATCATCCAAACATCGCTTCATCGGAAACACAAATGTAAACTTTTGAAATCTGGAGAGAGAGAGTTTTTGCATTTAAAATATTATTATATTTTCTGTCTTTACAAGATATAATTATATTCTCTGTTTAGTATGTATTCTTTCGATTTGAATATTCAATTCAGATTTTTGCTAGTATAAATATTTACTAACATATGCTTGTAGAATATTAATACTTGTAGAGTTTTGAAAATTAAATATTAAATTACTTAAAACTTTTAATTTAAAAGTAATTTGTTTAATGCTTTAATGTTTTTATTTGGGAAAATAATTTTCATTTGACTCGTAATTTTGTTGGCTTTACATTAGCACCTTATATTGAGAAATTCTGCTTAGAAAATGGTAAAAGTTATAAATCTATAAATATTTCTTTCTCCTTTAAAATGATTTTTCATTTTCTATACTTAAATATACAGAATATATTTTTTAATTATTTAGCTCAATTTATATAAAAATAAATCTTTTAACTTGAAAAAATACTTCAAGAAATATATAAAGAAATAGTACATATTTCTCATTCAACAATATAAATTTTTAAGAAATTAAGATCATCTTTAAATGGTATAAATTTATTGTAAGGAAAAAAATTATGCCATTTAAAGAACAGTACTTCCAAAATGATTCTTAATAAAAATAAATTTTGATTTTAATAAACATTAGCCCTTATTTTAATAATAAAATAAATTTCAAAATCTTAAATAATTTCATTAAATTACTTAAAAATATGAAGAAAATTTTCACTACTAAAAAAACCGATTGAGAAAATTTCTTTTAATAAAAAAGTTAGGTGATATAACAGTTAAAATATATTTTTGATCTCAGCACTTGTAATTCCTGATAATAATTTGAATCAATGAAAAATTTGAAAGAACAACATAGAGTATATCAGTATTAGGAAAAATATTATTTTTAATGATTTTTTCCCAAACTCTGATTTTATATATACTGTTTGGCTAAAAATTTCTGATTCTATTAAATATACGTAATTTCATTTGAATTTATGTGTGCTTTGAAAGAAATTTATTTAAATTTTTGATTTAAGAAGTTTGCGAAATTGAATTTTTGTTATCTGTATTAGAGTTCCATTGCTCATATGAAATTTGTATTTATAATGCTATGGCATAATTTAGTTATCTGAACTGAAATCAGATTAAGACTTATTAACAAAGGCTGTCTAATTTTGGAATGAGAAAAATTGGTTTTATGGTATAAAAGTGAAATATTTATAAATTATATTACATTTTGTGATTTAAATTTTTTTAAATAAAAATAATTTGAGTTTAAATTACTAGGCTGAATGATACAACTTAAAAAAGCTATTTTAAATGCTAAATTTCCCATAAAATTAAAGTTTATTTTTTACTGGAATTTTTCTGAAATAAAAAACGAAATAAGTGCTCGGTTTAATCTGTGGTAAATGAAATGTTTAAAAAGATATCATTGTGAAAAATCAGGTGAATTGATCCTAAATTAGGGATGTAAAGTCTTACCCAATTATTTTTTTGCAAAAAATAGCTTAAGTTTATGAAGTGGGTAATATTATAGAATTTTTGAAAATTTTTAAGGTAAGATATAGCATACATTCAATACCTTATGATCAACAATTTGTAGAGTCTTTAATAAATAGGATAATTCACAATTAATAGGGAATAAAAAAATATTAATCACTTTAATCGGTTGACAAGCTAGAAAAAATACATTTAAACTTTTTTTAAGACATTGCTATGGAAATATTAAATTATTAAAATCAATTTTCTTAAAAGTTAAAAATAAATAAAAAAAAATAAAAAAAACAGACTCCCAAATTGTGCAATATCAGGGTCAAGGCCTACAGTGCTCATATCTGTTTTCCTAACCGAGAGCTCTTGGGGTGCGAAACATAAGTCCCGGTTAGGTGGTCAGACCAAAGCGAAGTCCCTGGTATTTATTTCCCAAGCATGGTTGGTACTCAGTATATAGATCCACTGAAAGGATAAAGGGTTGAGTCGACCTTGCCCTAGGATTGAACCTAGGCCTGTGCCTTGAGCGTGCTAAGTCATCGTGATTAACAAATGTAAAAGCTTGAGGGAATTTTATCATACAGATTTCCATGGATCAAAACTCTACAGAGAAATGTTGGACTGAAAGGTGTTACTCTGCAATGGAAAAGAAATTAAACTTAAAACTCCATTAGAACTTCCAACCTGCCTTATCTCATACGGTGGAGATAAAGGGAAGAAAAGGTTTCCATTCAAATACTTTTAATTATTTCTACACCAATTGCAAGCTGTGAACATTCATTCAGTAAATTAAAATTAATTTGACGTATTTATGATCCACCATGAGTCAAAACCCTCTAAGTGATTTAATATTTTTAAGTATAGAAAAAGTTTTTAAGTATTAAATGATCAACTTTGATGAAGTAATTGATCAATACGCTTCAGCAAAGGGAAAAAAATTGTATTTAATGTAATATATTACATTTTATATAATTACACCTGCTTATATATCTATAATATATATTGAATTATTTAAGATTAAAAAATTATGTTTTTTTAAATAATTGTATTAGTATATAAAAGAAATAATATCTTTTTAATTAATTATACATCACAAAAAGTCCGATTATTTTTTGACACATTTCTGAATCCAATATAAGCATTTATTTTTGTTAATATTAGAATTGAATTTTGTTTTAATTTAAAGCTTATTCTGAGACTTTAAATTAATATATTTTCGATTATTTTATAGTATTTTATATAGTAAGTAAAATAATCTATTATTATTTATATTGTATTCTTATTATAAGTATACTCTATTTATTATAATGTATTATATATAGCTATATTAAAGTATACTCTTATTACTGAATTCATTTTATTCCCATATTTATATATTATTTTTTTCAACAGGGCGCTAAAAAATGTATGGTACCCGGACACCAATTATGCTCACTATGCCACTAGACTCTGCAATTGAGTAACAAATAACAAATTTATAGAAAATCGCACTTTGACCAATTCCGATGGTCGACGTGGATTAACAGATCTATTTACTATTCGCCCTTTGTTGGCGATTTTACATTTTTCACATTCAGCCAGACTGACCTTACAATTCCCTCAATTGGTTATTTAAAATTTATAATCAATTACTAATTAAAACACAATTTAACATTAAAATATAGCTATGCAACATTGTACATAAAATAGCTAATACCAGATAAATAAAATTTATATATATATATATATATATATATATATATATATATATATATATATATATATATATATATATATATATATATATATATATATATATATATCTATATATCTATATATATATATATATATATATATATATATATTGTACCGAGCTCCACGGGTTCGTGTTGATTGAGAGTTGAATAAAGCGACCACTTAATGAACACAAGACTTTTATTCGTAAAGAACTTCACTAAATAAACGAAATTCCCGCTGTAACAATCACAATTATACAGCTACAATTCGTCAGATATAATAAGAAACAGCTTCCAATCACAGGTCTCAAATACCTCAGACAGAGAACAACTAGCAGTCACAACTAATCGTCTTCACTCACTGACTGTCTTCACAAAACACTGACTCTTCCATGTCGGGCTGCGGTATTTATACCTGACTTGGCGGAGAAATCTACCAATTTCGCCAAGGTTCTGGAAGCTTCTAGGCTATCTCGGAAAATATTGGTCCTAGAGCTTAGGTGATGGATGTTTCCAGAAGTATCGATTTCTCGCCAAGTCGCCAAGAATCTCGCCAACCGTCGCCAAGTCGCCAAGAATCTCGCCAACTGTCGCCAAGTCGCCAAATTATTAGGAAATCCGCTTTTAAACTACAACGCGTCTAAATACCGCAATTTCTGCCCAAAATGTGAGAATTTCTGATCTGTCTGAGATATTTTAAGACAAATATAATCATTATTTATAAATTTGTAACATTGCCCCCCTCTCAAGGACTGCACGTCCCGGGCAGTACAATCCCCTGATAGGAGGCCAAATTTAATATAAGAGAATTTACATTTCAAGAGGATACATTACATACACAAGCAACTAAAAATACAAAAAGAATAGAAAAGATAAAAAAATTATCTATACTATTTACAAAGAGACCATGGTCTACTAATTTTTACTCTACATTACGATAAGGAGCTAATCTATCATAATGTACTACCTTTGGTTTTGAAGAAGATGATTTTCTTATACGAACCACGACGTCGTTCAGTCTTTTTAGGACTGTGTAGGGACCTTCCCAGTTGGCTTGCAACTTTGGAGAAAGTCCTTTACGTCGAATCGGGTTCCACAACCAAACTTTGTCACCTTCTTGAAATTCATGTTCTGTCGCTCTTGTGTCATACCTTGTCTTCATTCTTTCGGTCGTCAGGTTGATTCGGTCTCGAGCGAAGTTATGGACATCTTCAAGACGTGCCTGAAGGTCTCGAAGGTATTCCTCTGGCGATGAAGATGTATCCGGTGGACGACCAAACTGAAGATCACAAGGGAGACGAAGTTCGCGACCAAAGAGCATCTGTGAAGGAGTATATCCGGTAGTCTCATGGACAGCACTGCGATATGCAAGCAGAAACAGCGGTAGCTTCAAATCCCAATCTTGCTGATTTCTGGAAACCATAAGTGAGAGATTATTCAAGATGGTTCTGTTAAATCTCTCTACCATGCCGTCCGATTGTGGGTGTAGTGGCGTGGTCTGCGTCTTGTCTATTCCGAGAATTTGACACATTCCTTTAAACACAACAGAGGTGAAATTTGTCCCTTGATCAGAATGAATTTGTAAGGGTGTGCCGAATCTGGAAACCCATTGTTGCACTAGAACCTCGGCTACTGTAGTCGCCTCTTGATCGGGGATTGCAAACGCTTCAGGCCATTTAGTAAAGTAGTCCATGACAACTAGTATGTATTTGTTGCCATTTGAGGATCGTGGTAAAGGACCCAAAATGTCCAATGCTATTCGCTCAAAAGGTGCTCCTACGTTGTACCGCTGCAACCTTCCTCGGCTACGTTTCTTCGGTCCTTTACGTGCCGCACAGTCATCACAAGATTGGCACCATTTCTCTACATCTTGTCTCGTTTTGCTCCAATAGAAGCGTTCTCGAACCTTCTGTAGAGTTTTCATTACTCCAAAGTGGCCTCCAGTTGAACTACTATGCAATTCTTTCAAAACATCTGAAATTCTTGATTTTGGAAGAACAAGCTGCCATTTGAAATTACGTCCATCATCGGACTCCCATTTCCTGTATAAGACACCATTTCTTATATGGAGTGAGTCCCAAAGAGCCCAATATTGCTTAGTAGCAGGACTGTAGGTGGAGATATCCTGCCAACTTGGTTTCATACTGGAAGATTCTTTTAATTCTAAAATTGGATTTATATCTGGGTCTTCTTTTTGAGCTTCTCTAAGTCCTTTATCACTCCATGGGTCTGGTTTCGGTGGAGGTGAAACAGTAACTTGGCGTACCGAAGGATTTACTAACTGATAGTTCTTCTCTACTCTCGAACAATATCGGCAGCTTTCATTGCACGGTTTCCTTGATAGTGCATCAGCATTTCCATGAAGAGTTCCTTTGCGATGACGTATTTCAAAGTCAAACTCCTGGAGTCGTTGAATCCATCTGGCTACCTGTCCTTCCGGATTTTTAAAATTTAAAAGCCAGGTTAAGGATGCGTGATCTGTCCGGAGCAAGAACTTTCTTCCATAGAGATAATGGTGGAAATGTTCTATGGCTTTAACGATTGCCAGCAATTCCTTCCTGGTTGTACAGTAATTCCGCTCTGGTTTCGATAGACATTTACTCCAATAAGCAATGACATATTCTTTATCATCAATTTCTTGCGACAAAACAGCTCCGATATTTTCGTTGCTGGCATCCGTATCTAAAATGAATAATTTTTCGGGCTGGGGATATGCAAGAACGGGCGAAGATGTCAACGCCTCCTTCAGTTGTTTAAAAGCTTTCTCACATTCATCTGTCCATAGAAATCTCTGTTTAACTTCTGTCAACTTGTGAAGAGGTCTGGCAATACTTGAAAAACCCTTAACAAATTTCCTGTAATATGTGCATAGTCCAAGAAAACTTCTTAATTGGTGGACATCTTTTGGACGACTCCAGTCCTTAACTGCGGAGATCTTTTCAGGATCTGTTCTTACACCTTCAGCAGAGATAATGTGTCCCAGATAGCTTACTTCACGTCGGAATAAATTACATTTGCAAGGATTCAGCTTCAGGTTGGCCATTTTTAATTTTTCCAGCACCTTTCGGATGTTTCTTAAATGGTCTTCAAATGTGCGCCCTACAATAATGATATCGTCCAAATATACCAAACAGGCTTCGTAGGAAAGTCCTCGTAATACTGTCTCCATCAGGCGCTCAAACGTTGCAGGTGCATTGCAAAGCCCAAATGGCATAACCTTGAACTGCCAAAGTCCTTGTCCTGTGGTGAATGCAGTCTTTTCTCGATCCTCAGGATGTATCTCTACTTGCCAATAACCACTCTTGAGATCCAAAGTCGAAAACCATTGTTTTCCAGATAAAGCATCAAGTGTATCGTCAATCCTAGGAAGAGGGTAACTATCTTTTTTAGTGATGTTGTTTAACCGACGATAGTCAACGCAGAATCGGGTAGAACCATCTTTCTTCCGAACTAAAACAATAGGCGAAGCCCAAGGACTCTCTGATGGCTCAATAATGTCATTCTGCTGCATTTCCATCAGAAGATTATCCACCTCTTCCTGCTTAGCGAATGGCAATCTTCTCGGATGTTGTTTAATGGGTGGATGATTTCCTGTATTGATTCGGTGCTGCGTCAATTTGGTTCGCCCAACATCATCTGATTTCTTGGAAAAGAGATCTCCGAATTCTAATAATAGATTTCTTGCAGCATTCCTTTGTTTATCATCTAACTCTGCATTCTGAAGGAGTTCATTAATTAGAGTGTCAGGAGGCTCAGATAGTGTGGTTTGACAATTTCGGTTAATACAGGTCACTGGAGTGCAAGTCGCCAGCACTTCTCCTTCTTTTATTAGTTTTACCTTATTGCTTAGATTAGCAACTCTTACCGGGATTACATTTCGTGAAAGGTCGACGAGGGAAGAAGCCACTAGTACTCCTTTAACGCTATTGTCGGAATCTGGATATTCAGTCAATCCATAATGAAAATTATTATCTTCTGAAAGAGCTCCGGAAACTATTGTCTCAGTTCTTGGTGGTAATGTTATTTCACTCTTTGCAGTTATATGATGGACTGTTTTAATATCTGAATATTTCGTCTTAAAAATCGCTATGTCTTCAGAACATGAATGTAGTTCATTATTTTTAAAGTCTAACTTGAAATTGTTTTCTTTGAGGAAATCCAATCCGAGAATAAATTCGTCATTTATATCAGCGACATATGCCATATGATGGTACACGGCATTACCAAATGCAATGTTTAGATTGACTTTTCCATGCACTTTAATCTTATCACCTGTCACAGTTTGGAGGGTAATGCAGGGCGGCGTCCAGATGAGTTTCTCACCAAGTTTGCGAGCCAAATCTGTCCTAATGATAGTTACGTTGGCTCCAGTATCGATTATCATTCTGCAGGGAACTTCGTTGACATGTCCCATAACGAAAAGTCCGTTGTCGCCGCTACTTACGGAAGAAATATGAAACAATTTGAAATGGGGCTTCTGACTCTCTGGACATCTCCGCCCCGCGAGATGGCCACATATTAGTTTCCCTGCTGTGGTGGAAGATCATTTCCACCATCTTTTCGTTTCGGGCAGTCTCTCTGAACGTGTCCGACTGCACTGCAAGTCCAACACTGAATTTTCGTGTTTCTGCCACCTTTACTCATTTCTAAGTTACGGAATTTTCGCCGCAGATCTTCGATTTGCTTTCTGAGATCATAGTCCGTATCAGTAGTAGAGACGGCTCTGATTGAGTGCCGGTCTTTACGCGCGGCCTGCTGGGCAGCCTCTATCTTATGTGCGTAGACTAGGGCAGATCCAATATCTTTGACATCGGCGAGTCTAAGTGTTTTCTGTATTTCCGGATCCCTCACACTATCGATGAAGTGATGGAGAGCCAGATCTTGACGTGTCTCAGCTGGGCAGTCCGAAAATGCTAGATGGGAAAGTCGCTGAATATCGGCAGCCAATTCTTGCAGACTTTCACCCGCTTTTTGATAGCGGGACTTTAACTGTAGTCTGCTATATTCTTTAGTGCACTTATCTCCAAACCGCAGCTCAAGCGCACTCGATAGGGCTTGGAAATCGTGCCTCTGCTCCTCCGGAAGCGTCTCGAGGATGTCAGCCGCGTCTCCTCTTAAAGAAGCCGCCAGGTGAAAAGCTTGGGCTCGGGGATTCCATCCATTAGCTTCCGCTACCATCATAAACTGGGTCTTGTATACTTGCCAGGATGATTTCCCATCAAATGTTGAGAGTTTAATATTGGCTAGGGAAGGCACAAATGCCACGTTGGGTTCCTCATGTTTGTTTGACATTTGCTTCTCCAAGCTTTCAATCTTCTTATTCATATTGTCTAATGCTTCTTCAACGTTTTCTTCTATCTCCAGAACTTTAGTTTCAACTGAAGTTACCTTATCTTCCATTGCATTCATCTTCTCCTGAATGATGTTGGAGAATTCTTCTTTAACACTTACAATGTCCTTCTTAAGTTCCTTTTTAAGTTCCTCCTGTCCAGATTTTATCTCTTTCATCATCTCGGTTTTAATCTCTTCTTGTCCAGCTTTCATCTCTTCTTGTCCAGCTTTCATCTCTTCTTGTCTAGCTTTCATCTCCTCTTGTCCAGCTTTCATCTCCTCCTGTCCAGATTTTATCTCTTTCATCATCTCGGTTTTAATCGCTTCTTGTCCAGCTTTCATCTCTTCTTGTCTAGCTTTCATCTCTTCTTGTCCAGCTTTCATCTCTTCTTGTCCAGCTTTCATCTCAGCTATCTGCTCCGCTAATTTTTCGAGAAGACTTTTCATTAAATCCATATCCATTTTTCTTGTGACACGCTGCATCAACTCTTCAACCCCGATTCTGACACCAGTTGTACCGAGCTCCACGGGTTCGTGTTGATTGAGAGTTGAATAAAGCGACCACTTAATGAACACAAGA
The DNA here is from genome assembly GCA_037975125.1 of Latrodectus hesperus. NCBI lineage: Eukaryota > Metazoa > Arthropoda > Arachnida > Araneae > Theridiidae > Latrodectus > Latrodectus hesperus. The sequence continues at coordinate 40,274 of JAJQOW010000572.1, forward strand.
CTTTTATTCGTAAAAAACTTCACTAAATAAACGAAATTCCCGCTGTAACAATCACAATTATACAGCTACAATTCGTCAGATATAATAAGAAACAGCTTCCAATCACAGGTCTCAAATACCTCAGACAGAGAACAACTAGCAGTCACAACTAATCGTCTTCACTCACTGACTGTCTTCACAAAACTCTGACTCTTCCATGTCGGGCTGCGGTATTTATACCTGACTTGGCGGAGAAATCTACCAATTTCGCCAAGGTTCTGGAAGCTTCTAGGCTATCTCGGAAAATATTGGTCCTAGAGCTTAGGTGATGGATGTTTCCAGAAGTATCGATTTCTCGCCAAGTCGCCAAGAATCTCGCCAACCGTCGCCAAGTCGCCAAGAATCTCGCCAACTGTCGCCAAGTCGCCAAATTATTAGGAAATCCGCTTTTAAACTACAACGCGTCTAAATACCGCAATTTCTGCCCAAAATGTGAGAATTTCTGATCTGTCTGAGATATTTTAAGACAAATATAATCATTATTTATAAATTTGTAACAATATATATATATATATATATATCTATATATCTATATATATATATATATATATATATATTATTTTTTCATTCATACAAGCAAATATTATATTAATAATCATTAATAATATACATTTTGCATTTTTCATTAAAACTAGAAGAATTAGCATATTAAACTAAAAAAGTTTAACGTAAACATATATAACAACAGTCTTTATTTTTATCATTTAAAAAAAACACTCTAATAATTATACATTTTTTTACCGTTTGTAATTATTTATTAATACAATTCTTGATTCTAATACACAATTACAAAAGTTTTCAAAAAAATAAACTTAGAAACATATTAAACTCATATATTCACGTGACAGAACAGTCTCTGTAATCATTAATTAATTTCACAATTTCCAACTTTTTATCATAGGAAATAGTGTTATCCAATTTAATATCGTCAATTTTGATAGCGCATTAATACTCATTTACAATGTATATGGTATCTTCAGCTGCATTGCAAAAAATATCAAATGAAAGAGAATATATTCAGAATTTAAATTCCAACTATGCGATATATCAGTTACCCTACTTAGACATAGAAGACGATAACCTATTAGAGTGCCAGATGTGCAATTTGGAGGCAATTCGGGCGAACGGGATACATGTTTTGTCTAGAAAGTCTCTTAATACATTGAAGGTCAAACACTAGAGTATCATAAAGCCAAATGCAAATAATTATCTCCTCACCGGAACTACAGTCTGATTTAATTTAATTGCAACCGACTTCTTAAGTAAAGAAATGCTCGGTGCCGTCTCTATAAAGCTATTTATCGAATTCTCAAAGTTATTTATTTTAGTTTCTTTCATATTAGCCTTTAAAGGGAAAAGGTTTTCTAGGTTTAAGTTTTAACTACATTTTTCTTTGTTTTCCGAACAATGAGTCTTACCACTTTCTCTACAAATTTAACTTTTTCTTTCTTTTGGATAATCTTCAGAAATCTGCCCATAATCATTACATTTAATGCTTTTTTTATTTTTTATTAGATGTTATTATATGTTTCGTTTTTCTTGCGATTAAAAACCTTATTTTTAGGAAACTTTAAATTCGCGGTTGAAAAAACCACGAATTAAAAAAAAAGTAGAGAATTATTTTATTTTTGAAATTTTCATTTTTAGGTGATCATTAAATTTGCTTTCACAGTTATTAAAATAAGTTATTTTCTTAATAACTTATTTTAATAACTGTGAAAGATTTCAACATTGAATCAGCTAATTTTTCCGGATTAGTGAAATTAGTTCATTCATTTATGAAGTGATTACGGATGGTGGAGAAAACACTTTTAATTGTTCCATAACAATTAAATCTGCAAGTTTATTTTTTAATTTTTAATCACATAAGAAAAATCTTTTCATGTATTTTTAATTGTACGAGAATGCTCATGAAATTTCTGACAAAATAGTTCTGGACATAAATCTTTTTAATAAAAGTTTCTTCAAGTGATAATTATTTGATTTATTGTCCGGTTGGAGAGCAATACACTGATTTATTTCGTATGGTTAAAAGTCTTAGAAAATGGAAGACCCAAAGAGCTTCAATTAAACCTATTCGCCGCCGTTGTTTTTCACATGATATAAAAGTAAAAACTTATTTACCTTCACTCAAATCATATTTTTGCATTAGCTGAAGCAAATTGTAAGAATCGTGCCTTTCTGAGATAGAATTATTCGCATTACCAGCATTTCCTAATGCATTTTCGTTTTGCAAACTAATTTTTCTAGCTCTAACTTGCGTGCTGCACTTTTTTCTTATAATCGTAATTTTTCTATCTCAAACATCGTCGCTTCTTCGTCTTGTTTTTTGGCTTAACGATCTTCAATAATACTTCCTAATAATATTTTAATACAATTTGCATTATAATTTTTATGAACTAATAGTTATGTTCTTCAATTCTTTTACTTTACCACTTGGGGAGCGGTTTCTCCAAATTCAGTCGCTAAAGTAATTAAATCTATCTTTTTACCTTTAGTCAGAAACGAACCCATTTTAAAGCATACAAAAATCAAAAGATTAAATTAAAAAAAAAACCACTCAATTTTTATATAAAAAGTTGATGTAACTTATTGTATAAAAACGAAAATGCTCAAATGAGTGGGTCTTTTTTATTTAATCTTTTTCAAAATTCAAAAAAATTTTCATCATAAATTATTGCCACACACCCTGTCTTGTGATCAGAGTGGCGGACTGCGGGTATGGAGGTCTTGGGTTCGAATCCCACTTTGGGAAGGGATGTACTTTTTTCTCTCTCTATCTATCCTGTCTTTGTCCTTTCCTTGTATGAATGAGGTGTGAATCGTTGCCTACCCTATAAACGGGTCCCTAAGGCATGTGTGTACTGAAGAAGACGGACTTCACACAAAATTAAGGTTCAGTTAAAAAGAGTGGAGCAGTGCACCCCATATTGCCAGCTTAGCTGGCACAAGACAAAAACTTCATAAATTATTGATTTATTGACACAGTAATTCTTAGTTACCGATGAGGAGCGCGTATTCCTATTTTTACTTGTAATTCATAAACACACAAATTTCTGTATCGAAACGAAAACAAAAAGAACCTCAAATGGTGTTGAATTCCAATTCTGAAATGTAAGTTGCGTGTATTAACTTAGTTGATTTGCCATTAGAATTAGTTTTACACATAGTCATGGCAGGATGTTTTAATAAAAGACTGCAAATTCAGTAACAAATTTTTATAAAATCGTGCTTATAACCATTCTATGACCGATTCTAACGGACGGTCATTTTACATTTCTGATAGTAGATTCCTAATCACTACTCCCAGACAAACGAGGGGTGGGATTCGAAACCCATGAACAATTGAACCGAAGACAAGAGCGCTAACCATTCAGCTGCCATTGTGTAAAACATAATTAAAATTTCAGAATAAAAATACGCTCTAAGTTTAATAAAGCAATATTTTAAAATCTTAAGAAATACTTATTAAACATTAAAAATGAGTAAAAATTTCACATCGGTTAAATAATCCACTGACAAAATTTCTCCCAGTAAAATCCTGAAATATGAATCGCAAAATGTCTTATTTTAATGCCTGTATATTCTGGTTTGTTTTTTGCTCAACGCTCATTTTATGCACGTGTGGTCTGTTGTTGTTGTTGCATATGACACTTGGGCAAGCCAAGCTCGCTAGGCCGTTGGCTATGCGAATTTAAGTCAGCAGGGTGCATCTTTCGTTTTGGATCAGAGCACCACGAAGGTGAAAGTACGACTTTGCTCTAGTAAGGTGCCTCGTCATTTTGAACCACGATCAGGTGACGAGACCACACCTGAGCTGGCACCCTCCTCTCCACATCCACGCCACACCAGCGGAAGTTCTTTGGACGTCCCATATTAACGTGGACACGTCCCCCACCCACGGAGCTCCAGCAACCCAGTAAAGGAGAGTACACCGTGGTCACCCTCCCAACCACTGCCCGCGGCAAATGATGCTTCACTTTGCTGAGCTTACGGGAAGCGGCGTGAAGCTACTGAGCCACTGGAGCTCACGTGTGGTCTGATTGCACGAACAGTTTAGTCTATAATTTGAATCACTGAAAAACTTGAAAAAGTTATACTCGGTGTATAATTTTGGAAAAAATTAAAAATATTATAAATTTACATTGATAAGCTGAAAATTCCTGATTTTATTAAAAGTATATATACGTATATATAACTTTGTTTTAAAGAAATTAAACTATTCTGAAGCTATTGTAGTGATTCTTTCTCACGTGTTTTATAACGTATGTGAGCCCTTCCCCTTCTCAGCCCATCTGGAAGGGATGAAATAAATTCCTACACCCTGATGTCCGGACTCGCGCCGTTTTCACTCGAGATGCGCTTCCGACCCCCATTTTCTCTACGGGTGGAAGAAGGGAGATAGCAGTTGACCAAATGACCGCAGCCGCTTTGTACGTTACTGGCTCTGTGATGTAGATGCAATGAACATATATTCCTTCTAAAAATTGATTCTGTACGCAAGATACGTTCTTGATTCTGTACGCATCCCAAGCTTCACCGACTGCAACCCGTAAACTATTTACTTCCATGTGGCGAAGATGTTTTCCCAAATACGAGAGTTGCACTTTAAATTATACTGCCTCAATATCAATTGTCAGCTACTTGTAGACGTTTGTTCAGTACATTAAAATTAATTATTACATACTTAATTTCAAGCATGGCATAAGATCCCCTAGACAACTTTATTAAGTACAGAACAGGAAAAATCAGAAGTGATCGACACACTCATTGAATAACAGATTAATTTGCTTCACCAAATTCAAGAAAAATATAAGACTATAATTAATATATATGTATATAATATTATATTCCTGTGTTAATAAGTACACATTTACTTATATATATATATATATATATATATATATATATATATATATATATATATATATATATATATATATATATATATATATATATATATTTCTTGAAAATTGTTTTAAAAATAATTATATTAAAACATGTAAAATAGTCTTTTTAACTTTATTCTAAATTACCACTACTACGTTTATTTTATTGACACACTTCCGAATTTCAATTTATAATTCCAATTTTCCCAAAATTAAGCTTCATATTCATTCAATTCCAGTTTGCTAACTAGATTTTTTCTTAAATTTATAAGTGTAATCAGAGACTTTAAAATTATATATGTATACATTTTAGATTATTTTAAAGTAGATACTTGATTACTTTGTTATTTGCATTGTATTCTTATAAGTTTGTTCTTTATATTATGCTATTTTTTTTTATCGGAGGCGTCAAAACAGATATTTTACCCGTGCGCCAGTTATGCTAGCTACATCACTGCTTGTAGATAAACTGGATGTTCCCCAGGCAAATGTGCAGCTGTATGAAAATAGCAACTCTCCCTAGTAAATCCATAAAAGATATCTAGAAAATGTAAATAACCACTGAGTGAGTGTGAAAAATAGCCAAATATGCAGAAACCCCCAATCCAATCTTTTTTTTCTTCCCCCATCCGATGCATTAGCTTTTAGAGCATTGTCACTCTTAATATTCTTCAACGTCTGAAGATAGACTGTTAATTCCACAATTTCTTTTTTACTGATCTTTTCTTCCACTCTGAGCTTACTCTCCCCCCTCGTCTAAGAATTTCCAAATTTTTCTTTTTCACTTTTTTCCCTTACACTGTTTTATAACTACAATAGCAAAAAAAAAAATAATAATAATAATGAATAAATAAATAAAAATAAACAGCATTTTTTTTCCTTGAAAGCAAAATGATTATAGAGATGATTAGAGTGACTCAACTAAGATAGTAATCGAAGAAATGCCTAGAAATATTAATAAGAAAGCGGGAAATATAAATTTTCACACAATTATCTTGAAAAAGAAAAATACATTTATCAAATATTTTTTAAAATATTATATATAGATATATTTCGACGCTGTGTTGTACTAGCAATATCGGCTGTGCTGCACCACTTTTCCATCTCAACCGTAATTTGGTGTGGAGTCCTACTTCCCCAGTACACACATGCTATAGATACCCGTTTATAGGGTTGGCAATCATTCACAACCCTTTCATATACGGAAGGACAAAGACAGCTGACAGAGAGAAAGAACATCCATGCCCGAACCGGGATTCGAACCCAGGACTTCCGAAACCACAGTCAGGCACACCGACCACTAGACAGGGTGGGAGGAAGATACATTTATATGCAAACGTATTATAACTCATGAAGCATAATATTGATACATCTTTACCAGAATAGTTTATACCGTTTAAATATAGGATACTAATTTTTATAACTATGGCTTAACAAAACTAATTAAAAATAACTTAAGAAAATTTAAAATTTTATTTAATCACTCTACTTATATATATATACTTTTTTACTAAACTCTATTAACTTATAGTTTATTTTGAAGCAACGGAATTCCTTTATTTGTTAAATCAATGATAGGTTTCCCTATTTTAAAAATTGCATTCTATAAACAAAATATGGAAGTACTAGTTTCGTCCATTTTGCATGGGGGAGCTTCATTGAACACACACACAAATACAAATAGTGCAACAAGACAGAACCCATGAATAAGACCCACCCCCACCGCTGTGCTGCACTGCATGGCAGCTCATGGCATATATATATATATATATATATATATATATATATATATATATATATATATATATATATATATATATATATATATATCACACACACACACACACAGAGGGTATTAACACATTTTAGAACGATTTCGGGACCGTTTAATTATTATTTAAAATGTAAAGACCATTTTTTTAAATGTTCGATCTGATAGCCTTTTTTCTGTACTATAAGTCTGCATCGTGATTTCCATGATAAAAGAGCTTTTCGTAAAATTTCCAGGGGTATTACCTTCCATTCCCCTTCCGCTACTTTCCAGAGTCCATCCATCGTGGTAGGTTTGCGTTTAGAAAGAGCTCTTTTTAATAGACCAAAGGAACAATAGTCCATAGTTAAAACGTCAGGGGACTTCACAGGAATATGTTAAAAAGGTATATATGCATTACCTGTATTAGTCTTCAATATTTTCAAGGAATGCAGTGGTAGGTTTCGAAGTATGAGACTTGTAGCTTTATCTTGATGAAGTTTCACTCTTTGAAAGTCTTTGGGATAAAGAAGTGGAATTTCTTCAGTAAATATTGGACGTAATACCTTCTCCTGATAGTATGATAAGTTGATTTTAATATTTTTTTCTACTCTTTTTATTTTTAATTTCCCACTGTAGGAGAAATCCCACACAATGCTTAACATACAGAAGTTTACTTCGAAGAAAATGAAGCATATACAGCAATCATCTGTAGCTCAAACGTCAAGACTCGGAACTACTCCATTTAAGGAAAACCCTGGAACAGGTATTATTAAATTTACACAAATAAATCTGCAAAAAGCTAAAGCGGCAACATCTCAACTTACTACTTTTATCGATCAACATAATGTAGATATAATAGGAATCCAAGAGCCGCATACTGTTAAAGGTAATATTCCGGGTTTCCCTCAAGCATGGAATTTTAATTATTCGTCAAACATTGATTTTTATCCTAGATCAGCTACTGTTAGTACAAACAATGACTGGAATTGGATCAACATTCATGCTACAAGAGATGTCGCTGCAAATCTTCTTAATTTTAAAGATTTAGAACTATGCATCATTACAGCTTACGCATCACCACTAGAAGACTTAGAAGACACCTTGAACATCATCCAGAACCTCTTGACTACCTACAAGCATCTCCCCACAGTTATTATGGGAGATTTTAACAGTCATAATATTATTTGGGGTTACACCAGCAATGATGGAAGAGGTATAAAAATGGAGGATTTCATAGCCTCAAACAACTTAATTATTGCTAATACCTTTGGATGTCCACCTACATTTGTGACAAATCAAGGAAAAGGTTGGCCAGATCTCACATTGTACACGGGAGCAAACATTATATCAATTGAAGATTGGAAGGTAGAAGATGAACTTTCCTGTTCTGACCACCTCTACATAACCTTTACAATCCAGACTGATACTACTGTAATTACAAACCGAAGATACAAAACAAACTGCAGATTGAAAGCTTTTCAAAATCGAATTAGACCCTATCTTCTCTTGGAAATTCCAAAAATCCAGAATGCAAAAAACAGAGAAGAACTCGAATATATAGTCGAAGACATTAATAGCAATATTATTAAAGCCTGTGATGAGACATTAAAAATAAAAATTGCTAAGCCGAAAACTAATATAAACTGGTGGACTTCTACATTAAGGCAGATGCGTCAAAAAGTCAAAGCTTTGCGAAGACGCATGAAATCAACCCCTGAACCAGCAAGAGGATTAGCACTTCAAGCTTATAAAAAAGAACTGGCTATTTATAAGCTCTCAATCCAAGAAGCCAAGTTAAGTAGTTGGCGCAAATTCTGCACCAATAACAAGGAAGTATATGGCACACTACAGAAGCTCGCTATGGGCAAAACATTCAAGCCAACTCTCTTAACAGATAATGGTACAGGTCCACAGCGGAAAAGACAAGTCATAGCGGAGGATATTATAAACAAAATAATGACTTCTTGTTTTCCTGAAGATAACACCGAAGAAGATACACCCCACCAAAAACAAATTCGAAATTCCCCAACATTAAATACTACTCCAAATGACCAAAGGTTCACAAAACAAGAAGTCACTCACGCCATTAGAAGACTTAAAACAGGAAAGGCTCCGGGACCGGATGGTATAGATAATGCTCTTGTCAAGGCTATTCACTATGCTGCACCATCACTCTTTAATACACTATTTAATAGGTGCTTGGAACTACACTGCTTTCCCAGTACTTATAAAAAAGGCCAAATCATATTTTTTCTAAAAAATGGGAAAAATCCAAATCAACCTGGATCCTACAGACCTATCTGTCTTCTGCCGGCAATAGGTAAGGTATTGGAAAAATTGCTGGTAGAAAGAACGAGTTACCATCTCGAAAATAATAAGAAGCTGAGCGAATTACAGTTTGGATTTCGAGCTAATAAATCAACAGAGCATGCTTTGAAAAACCTGATAAAAAAGATCGAAGAAAATAAGAACAGAGGACACTACACAGTAGTAATCAGCCTAGATCTCAAAGGTGCTTTTGACTCAATCTGGTGGCCAGGAGTACTAGATAAAATGGCCAAGCTTAACTGTCCCAACAATTTATTTAAAATGTGGGCACACTTTCTCACCGATAGAAAGAGTTTAATTAAACACGATGGAGGTTTTGTACTACACCACCATAACAGGGGTTGTCCGCAGGGATCCTGTGGGGGACCATTGTTTTGGAACATATACTTTAATGATTTCCTTCTCCAGAAATGGCCAAATAACACATCATTGCAAGCATTTGCCGATGATGCACTGCTCATTGTTTCAGCAAAAACAAAAGAGCAGTTAAAGCTAACAGCCAATATTGCACTCGCACAATTTGAAGATTTGTGTAAGGAACATAAATTAATTATAGCCCATGAAAAAACTCAAGCCATCTTTTTTGGCAGCGGCAAAAAATGCTTAAAATCATATCCGAAGATTGAAATTTGTGGAAGAAGCATTAAAAAAGTTAAGGAAATGAAATATTTAGGAGTAATTCTTGATTGCAAACTATCATGGCTCCCTCACATCAGGCAACAAAAGATAAAGACTATAGCTATTGTAAACAGCCTAAGACGAACAACGAATAGAAACTGGGGTGTAAATGCCAGAATCCTTAAAATTTGGTATAAAACCATTATTGAAAGAATGATATGCTATGGATCAGCAGTCTGGGCCGAACCAATGACAAGCAGAAAAGTCAGACAGCTATCTAGTTTGCAGAGACATTTCACCTTAAGTATCACTAGATGTTTCCGCACGACTTCTACGGCAGCATTAAACATCTTGGCAGGAGTCTTTCCATTACATTTAATGGTTCAACTAGAAGCTGCTAAATCTAACATTTTCCAACATCAAGAAAAAATCACTTTCCTGGATGCAATTTATAACCCAGATGACTTTGAAATTCCCTTCAAAGCATTATTCCACCCAGCAACACAGATGGAAGGGATAATGGTTCACACTTCGAATCCTACACAGTGCCAAGGCACTCACCAACACTTTTTCACCGATGGTTCAAAAATAGAAGGCCAAGTGGGAGCAGCTTTCTGCATTTTCGAAAATGGACAGGAGAGTGGTTATTGGCAGGGACAATTAAGAGAAGCTAACAGTGTTTTCCAAGCAGAATTGGTTGCGATTGATAAAGCATTAAAATATATAGCCGACAATAATTTATACAAGGCAGTGATTTGGTCAGACAGCCAATCAGCTCTTTTGGGAATATATAATCCATATCACAGAAGCCCACTGATTCAGGACATCCAGAATCGCCTCAGGACATTTAGCAATAGATGGCAAATTTGTCTTCACTGGATCAAGGCTCATGCTGGACATACTGGTAATGAAAGAGCTGACATACTGGCAAAGCAAGCTGCCAAAGCATGCTCAAACATGCCAAAAATTGAATTAAAATGGCCCAAATCATACTTGATTTCTAAATTCGTAACCATTTACTAATGGCCTGGCAACAAGAATGGAATGAGGCAGAACAAGGTAGATGGACATACAGCCTTAAACCCTCTGTCTCTCTTGATTTCCTTGTCAAGGACCACAAAGAAGCACAGTTTCTTTCTGGACATACTCCAACACCGGAGTATCTCAATAAAAGGGGCATGGCTCCAAATAGTGCTTGTTCATGCGGTCAGGTTGGGACCATTGTTCATTACATGTTTGAATGTGATTTCACAAAACAATGGCACCTAAAAGCGCCTAAAAACTCGGAAGAACTTACTCCGTTTCTCCGCTATGCTAGCAAAACTCCTTCTCTTCTGCATAAGATAAAAAACATAATCTCATTTATCTATGAAAAAGGATCCGAACTCTGTAAGGATAATGCCATAACTGAGCAGCGGATTTCATCATAAGAACAATTTGGTAAAGGGTAAAAATTATTGTAAGGTATTTCTCCACTTTTTGTGATAAAATATTAATAGGTATTGTATTTGTTTAGCAATTAATTTTTATTATTTTGATAATAATAATTATTCAGATTAAGGTGCTGAAAAATATTGATTGACTCGGCACAATGTAATATGCAATATTAAATATCCTAGCAAAGTTTATCAATTAGTAATTTTAATGACTAATTTTGCATTATATTTCCTAAACATTGTAAACCATTATAAACTGTGAACAGACAATGCAGGTTCTTTATGTAATAAAATAATGCATTGTAATATTTCACAATTAGTATATGATTTATTTATGTATATACTATCAATGTATTGTATATATTTGCGCATTTTCTAATACAATCTTCATATGGTATGTCAAGTGATATAACACTTTCCTCTATCTAACCACTATCTATAAAACTAGCGGTTAATATTCAAGTTTGCTCTGAGTCTTCAGAAATACCCTACTTAGCAATTTTAGTGCAATATATTTTCATTATTATTTCTAGTACTGTTAGAATGTCCATAAAACATTTTGCTGTATATTTTATTCACTTTTTTAAGCCCTTTTTATTATTCATTGTATTGTAATTATATTTTGTTGAATAATTTTCTTAATCGTACTAACTACAGTGCACAGACTGAGCTGCTACAAAATATTAACTGAATTAGCAGATTGCAATCTGTAATACTTTAAATATTCTACTGTTTATCACCTACAGCAAATATTAAATGTTCAACAGGATACCATTCATGCATATTTAAACTTAACTATTAGTATATATTTGCTCTTTTTCTAATACAATCTTGTCATGTGATATAATACGTCATGTGATATAACACTTCCCTCTATCTAACCACTATATATAAAACTGGGGGTTTCTATTGAAGCTTGCTTTGAGTCTTCAGAAATACTTTATTTAGCAATTTTAGTGCAATATGTGTTCATTATTATTTCTAGTAATGTTAGAGTGTCTGTAAAATATTTTGCTATATATTTTATTCATTTTAAGCCTTTTTATTATTTATTGTATTGTAATTATATTTTGCTCAATAATTTTCCTAATCGTGGTAACTACAATGCACAGACTGAACAGCTGCAAAATATTAACTGAATCAGCAGACTGTAATCTGTTATACTTTAAATATTCTACAGTTATCACCTACAGCAAATGTTAAATGTTCAATAGGATACCATTCATGCATATGTAATCTTAACTATCTGCGTGTAGACAATGTAGTCCTTTGGTATTGCGAAAAATGCAATGTTACATTAAAGGACCCAGTTAAAGCATGAGAGAGTTACTAGTACTTATTGAAAATCTCTCTCTGTCCCAATTATTTGCTCTTTTTATACTCTTCTACTTAAACTTAATTATATTGCTTGCATATTTGTGTTATAAACTACTTATATCGTCTGCTATGACCATCATAAAGATAATTAATTTGTATCTTTACCAGTTACTTGGAGTGTTAGGATAATCTATCTTCACAATTTTATAGCAATATTTAACTCATGTCATCGCCCATAGTGAAAATTTTGTAAATGTTTTGTTGTTGATGTTATTTTTCTGTCAAATTATTAATTTCAAATATTAGAGACCTATTGAAATTCAATTTTGTTATCAAATTTCGTGACAATTCTGTCACACCAGATGTATTACGTGATGGAGCTATACCTGATAACCTAAGGTACAGACCAGGTGTTCCATTGCGTATGTCTATGTCTATGTAGGAGAAATCTGCGACTATCATAAACCCCTTACTGAAACTTTCTTTACATTGACGGAACCAGGTTTGTACATTTTTTTCTCCTCTTTTCTATAGTAAATAGACCTTTTTTTGTTGCACTCATTTAGGTAAACCCATGCTTCATCAAGGGTCACAATGTATTTCCGTTTATCTCCTGCTAAATGGTTTTCATACAGGATTCTACAAAATGTTTTGCTTTGAGCCACATGCCTCGGCAAAAGCTGGTGAACATTATGTTTTTTAGCTTTTTAAATTTGTAAATCTTGATTTATTAATTTATTTATTGTGCTACAGATGTATCCAAGGACTTTACAATTGGTTTCTGTTTTGGCGGATTTACTCTTGTAACCAGGTATTTCACTATAGAAACATTTGAAACAGTACGTACTTTTTTCGGATATTCGTTTGGAGTCTTCTCTCCATGTAGAAATAATGATTGACGGTTTTTACCTGTCTGATTAATAATGTTGCTTATTTTGCACTTAGAAATTTGAATACCATGCATTTCACAACGTTTTTGAATCCTGGAATAAGAATATTTCTCTTCGGAAAGAGCAAAAACATATCCCTCAATCCACAGCTTGTTTACCTGTGACATTTTGAAAGAAGAATAAATGTATAAGTAGCAGACGATGTTTCTCATTTCAAATAAGAAGCTGTTGAAAAACATTTTTGTTCTAAAACATTTACTTTTTTAAAATTCTTAATCGAAATCGTTCTAAAAATGTGTTAATACCCTCTGTATATATAAATTTAACAATATGAATTACATTATTAGATTGTTTTTAAGTTTTTGACTTAGTTTATGATGAATTAAAAAAATTTACATTTGAATTAGTAAAAAAAGCAAAGCCACAGTGAAACTGTATACTGTATTATGTGATACTGAAATATCACCTTTAACATTTTTCATTAGATGAGGTAACTTTTCCATATTCTTGATCCTGCAACAATTTTACTTCCAAGTCCTTTCTCGTTCTTTTAATAAACATTGATTCTTAATATTCTTGATTGAAAATACATTTAAGTTTTGATACTCTAAATTTCAAGTTGTATGGAGAGACGAATGTTTCGAAAACCCACAAATTTTAATGAAATGGAAAGTCATAATAAATAAATTTCGGCATTATGTCAACATCTTTATAATATTTAAGATGCAGAAAAAAGGAATTTTCTTCTACATTGCTTCCAAACGAAATTGTATTTTTATTCCTAAGAAATCTTATTTGCACAGGGGGATTGAAGATGGGCAGATCCATGTACCTCAGAAACACTGCCAACCGACAGTGTTTCTTAAAGTGTCAGTAAATTTGCAAAGATATAAACACATTTTACAGATTTATACAAATGTATACACAAACTCTTATCCACTATAATTACTAAAATTTCTTTCAGCGTTTTCAGAGTAAACAAACACAAAACTTGACTCCAAAGCTTTAAATGGAGGGCGCTCCGTGGCTGAGTGGTCAAAGGCATCACTGCTAATCGCTTGAGAGCGTAGGAGTGTGGGTTCGATTCCCACCATGGCCCTGGGTGTTTTCTTCGTTATCTTCTGTGGTTGTACACCTGTCATTGTGCTATTTGTCCAATTATCGACGAATACTTACAAACGGATCTCAAGAATCAAGCATACAAGTCTAAATATATGTAATGTAATACATAAATAAAAAACTTTAAATGGCGTCTTAGCTAACCATCACAAATTGCAAGTCAGCCAATAAGAAGTCTACAACTGAGTTAGCACTTCACGCACACTTTCACAGTATGAAAGAACATGGTTACTGTGTTAGGAAGCACGATTTTATCACAGAAAAAAATGCTAGATCATGATTTAAAATTTACGTTATTTGGGCTTTTTTTTTAAAACTAAAATTCTAAATCACCTGTTATTTATCGTTTTTAATTATATTAACATCGTAAACCCGTTCAATATCAATAAATTTCATTTTTGACTTACTTTAATAGCGATTTAATTCGCAAGTTTGGTTTTGTACTATTTAAAATCATTTTAAATAAGAGAAAAACTTATTCACAAAAAAGTAGAAAATGTCATAAATTAATTTATCGCATTCAGTTGAGGGAACAACAATATTAAACTTTAGTAGCAGCTGGTAAAGTTAGTGCTGGTTTCTATCCAACTGCAATCGGTTAAACGCATCGTTGGCAACATAACAGTAATTTTTTTTACTATTCTTATTAATAAAATATCTTGGAAGCACTTTTCATTAGTGTATAAAGATTTATTTGACTTCTTAAAAAGAATTTGTAGCTTCTGTCAATCGCAAAATGTTTGTTTTTTCCAAATGGTGGTCTTAAATCATATTCAATTGACATATAAAAATAGCTGTACGAAACAGTTACGTTTACTACTCATGACTTAATGTCTTTCAAATATAGAATATCACAAAAGCCCCAAAAGAGATTTTGCTGATTTGTATTACATCAAATTTATATGCTTGTTAATATAAAGGTAAAATTTTACTAAATTATAAATATTTTCAGTACTGAAATAATTTACTCAATATATCTTTAATTTCGATGAAACTAACAAAAGGCAGGCAATTATTTGATAAACATAAAGTGTTAATTTATTCAGTAAAGATGAATTTAATTCTTAAAGAAGCTAGTTGAAAAGATCGTATATTGTAATCTTGATTACAATAGTCATTCATCCTATGTCGAATATTCCTGGGTATACTTCATGTTAAATAATCTCTGCCCGTAATGCGGATCATTTATTGGGTAATAAATGCTTAAAAAATAAAATGTCCATAAACCAGCATAGCGGTTCAAATAGTATTTTCAAATTAGTTGGCCTTGTTTAGAGAACAGAAATAATAAGTTGGTCACGTAACAAAAAGAACAAAATTAGTTAGAAAATTATTTAGGAATTTGTTTCATTTACTTGATACTGAAATAAATAATTACTAAACTCCATGGCACGACAGCCCATGTGGGGCAAGGCCTACAGTTCCCAAAACTGTTTCCATGACCGAGGGCCCTGGGGTGCGAAGCATATGTCCCAGTTAGGTGATCAGCCTAAAGTAAGACCCCCAGTGTTTAGTTCCCAAGCATGCTTGGTACTCAGTGAATGGATCCACTGAAGGGATGAAAGGTTAAGTCAACCTTGCCCAGCCAGAGGATCGAGCCTTGGACCTGTGTCATGGGAGCGTGAAACGCTGCCACTAAACCACCGGGCTTCGAAATAATTAATTAGTTGCATGCTATTTACTGGCTATGTAGAGGGACGCATTTTCCCCTTGTTCCTGCATTTCGTCACTTAAGTCGTGTAAATATTTGACAAAACAATGAAATTTTTATACCAACCGACGTGGAATCTAATTTTACATCTAGTGTGAAAATTTCATGTAATTTCAACGACTCTAAGTTATTTTATCAGCGAAAAACTACGAATATTAATTAATTTCTAAATATGACAGACAAATCAGTCATAAGAAACGTTGTTCCGCCGTCAGAGTGACAGTTTTGCAAACTTGTGGAGCCCCAACTCAGGATCTATCACGCCGATCTGACTGAAACCTTTGTCATTAGATTGCCTTCGGCTCAACAGTTCGTGGGGTCGAATCCCACCTCGGGTATGGATGTTTGTAGTGGTTCGGAATCCACTTTAAACCGTAGGTCCCCTTCTAATTAGCCCTCGTGTGCAAAAAAATGACCGTTGAGCGACGAACAAACAAACCTTTGTCATTAGAAAGATAATTTTTTGGACTTTTTTCCGCCACCACTCTGTAAATCTGTTGAAAGAAGTTGAGAAAACTTTCCCAAAACTTTTTTGAAACTTCTACACTTTACAGATGGAATTACACACTATAGCTGACTTCAACAACAAGATGTCTGTCTAAGTCACAAAGTAAGTGCCCAGATGCCTTATTATGAGCATTTAGACATATAGATTGTGTCTATGGGATGATTGCATCAAAGATCCTTAGGCTTTTAATAAATGTAAATATTCCATGTTTTTCGGCAGTTTTGCGCTAAAATTTTCCCTCCATTTTTAATGAATGATTAATAGCCTTTGCTCTAATTATCCTATCGGTCGGGAATAAACTTTAAATACGAGTGGATATTCTAACAATTTCAAATATATATATTTTGTATGTACAATGGTTCTCTTTCTATACGTTTTCAAAATTTGTATTTTAAAGTTTTTTTCTTGAATATTTGCATACTATTATATTTGATTTCCTTAAAAAACTGCCGTAACTTTTTAAATTTTAATTAATCCACTCCAATCTTTTTATACTTACTCGGAGCAGATTTCTTTGATTTAAAATATGTTTTACAGTTGAAAAAAGAGATGCAGCCTCATTATTGTTTAAAGAAACGGTATTTTTCTCCATTTTCCCGCAATGGTTCTTCATTCCTCCCCTATGTATGTGTATTGCCACTGTATTAGCTTCTAAGTCCAACTTTTTGCAATTGGGCACGTTCCCCTGTTCACTTCCCTCCTAACCCTTTGATCACTTAATTCCCACGCTTAATTACTTTTAATAACTCTAGCATATTTACTCTTCTTTCCTTTTTAGTCTATAACTAAAGTTTGTAAATTAATGTCTCGGTTTCGTTTATAGTGGTAATGCAGGGCATAGTAAGGGAGGAATAACCATAATTTAATTCTCAAAATTATTCCTGAAATTTTTATGTTTTTCACCTCAAATGAAATTTGATTCGGCCTTGTCCCATTGATATTGATATGTTAACTTAATAATCAGACATTTTTTTGTTTTTTATTCCATTTTTTTTTTAAATTTAAGGTGCCTTAGCCAAGTGTCCAATACCAAGTGTCAGACATGCAGTTCTCAGCATTATGCTCAGTTGTTAGTCCCTTTTTATTTATATTTTATTCTTCTAATTGTTTAATGCTAATTTTATAATATTATCAACCTAGTGCTATGCTTAATTAATAACGTATGTTTAAATTTCTTCTAATGAGTCACCAGTGTATTTACACCTATAGGATATGTCAAAGAGCATTGTCATAGGGGCAGACTCACTTTCCGTTGCCCATTGACACATTAAATTAATTAAATTTTACTTTTTGAATTTTATTTAATCATTTTTTTCTCATTTTTTTCTTTTTTTAATCACAGAGATCTGTTTTTTCAATCTGCATGTCGGGTGCGTAAGTTGATGTACGGGAAGGGCCCCCCCGTCCCGCATCCCCACTTCATTCTGATAACTGCATTTTCAAAAATTTATAAATTTTACTGGAAACAATCAAATCACTTATTTTCAGCAGCAACGTGCAGCCTCTCCATTCTTTGCCGTTATGGATAACACTAATAATCTAACATCTCCTAACAGACAATTCCACTCGTCACCAAACTTACCATTCCAAGATTCTAATAATTGTACATAACTTCCAATCTAAATACCTCCAATAGCAGTTCTATCAATGAAGACTCAGGAACCATTCTTACTCGCCAAGTTTCAGACACAGACTCAAACGCAACAACAGGTCCCACAACGATACCTCCAAATAATTTACCACATTCAGACTGTGCTATATATCCACTGGACCCTATTTCCAGCATCTGGGACAAGCTGCTTCTGGACAAGCCAGTAGTGCATATACACACTACTGGCCGTTAAAATTGCTACACCAAGAAGAAATGCAAATAACAGAACGATATTTATTGGACACATACATTATAGTGGAAAAAACAAGTGATTAGATTTACAGGAAATTAGGATGTATAGATCTTGAGAAATCAGTACCCAGAGCAGCCACCTCTGGCTGCAAAAACATCATTTATCCGCCTAGGCATGGAGTCAAACAGAGATTGTATGGCATGTACGGGGATCTCAGTCCATGCAGCTTAAATACTATGCCACAGTTCATTGACAGTAGTGGATGGTGAGAGATGACGTGCCAATCGCTCGGCAACCATTGACCACACGTTCTCAATGGGTGACAGACCAGGAGAACGTGCTGGCCAGGGTAACAGTCGAACCTGTTCTGTATCAAGAAAGTTCAGAAGAGTACGGACAACATGCGGTCGTGCATTATCCTGATGAAACAAAGCATTAGGGAGGCCTCGAAGATAGGAAAGAGCCACGGGCCTTAACACATCGTAAATGTAACGGTTGCTGTTCAAAGTGCCAGTAATGCGAACAAGAGGTGATCGAGACGTGTATCCAATGGCACCCCATACCATCACTCCAGCAGATGTCTATGTCCAATGCAAGCTGGCAATGCGCGTTCTCCACGATGCTTCCAAACATGGATGCGGCCATCATGGTCCTGTATACAGAACCGAATTCAGGTTCGTCGCTGATCACATCATTGAAGGCGCTCTTGTCTGTGACGCAGCGTCAATGGTAGCCGAAGCCATGGTCACCGTGCAGACAATCCATGCTGCTGCAAACGTCGTCGAACTGTTCGAGCAGAAACTTGTTGCCTTGCAAATGACTCCATTTCTCGACTCAGGGTTCGTGACGTGGCTCTTGTGACCATGCGGATAAGATGTCTGTCTTCTCTGCTGTTAGAGATCGGGGGTCGCTGAGATCCCGCATGACGTTCCGTATGATTGTCCTAAGCCCATCGATTCCATATTCTGCTAACAGTCATGAGGTCTCGACCGACGCGAGCAGCAATATTGTGGTACGATAAACCGCAATCCCGGTAGGCTATAATCCTTCCTCGATCAAAGTCAGACACGTGCTGATAGGCATTTCTTCTTCTTACACGAGGCATTACAACAACTTTCTTTGCCGAAAACAACGTTGCAAAGGAAATTGAGTATGAGAAAACTGCTGTCAAATCTCTGGTTTTATACACATTGTAGATGTCGCTACTGTCGCCTGCTTTGTATGAATGCGGTGAAAATCTAATCATTTGCATATCACAGCAAGTTCTACCTGTCATGCAAATTTCACGTGTGTGGTGTGCCGCTTTCCTGGTGTAGCAATATTAATGGCCAGTAGTGTGTATATATATATATATATATATATATATATATATATATATATATATATATATATATATATATATATATATATATATATATATATAATGATAGCTATCATATATTTTTTTCACAATTTTTATTTATTTAAGATTTTAGATACAATAACTGTTGAAAAATGAATTTTCTGATAATATTTTCGCAATAATTAAAATTCATAGTTAATGTAATAAAATATTATTACAGGGACTTGCAGACATTTTCTAGCAGATATTCCCAAATATTATTAGTACATGTTGGTTTCTTCAGCTGACAGCGATTGATGGACTGTAAGTCGTTAGAATGTGATTATTGTGAGGTGGTCCAGGGTAAAGCAGGTCCTATCAGCGTGTAGAAGCTTTTGTATTTTTGACAAGAGATCAAGGTGGAAAAACCCCTTGTACTGCAGTGAAAGCCAAAACTACGTTCCCACCACGAAGCAAAACTGAAGCACTTTCTTCGCGCAACCCCAGACGGTTATGATCAAGTATAATGAAGTAATTGATCACAATTCAGCCTAGTCAAGAAAAATGTATATAGTGTACTATATTTTGTTTGTAAATAATTACATTTACTTATTTCTATAACATATATTGAATTATATGACGTTTAAAAGAAAATTTTATGTTTTGTATACTAATACAATAAACAGAAAAAAAGAAATGATATCATTTTAATTAATTCTAAATCACGTAGGTTTGGTTAGTCCTTTGACATTTTTCCAAATCCAATATAATTTTTTTCCTACTTAGAATTGAATTATGTTTAAAATTTAAAGCTTAGTCTGAGACTTTAAATTAATATATATTCGATTATTTTATAATCGGTACAAAATTTTTTATTATTTGCATTGTATTCTTATTATACGTATACTTTATTTATTTTATAATATATTATATATATATTTATAGTATACTCTTACAACTTAGTACATTTTATTCCCACATTCATATTGTATTATTGCCACCCAACTTGTCTAGTGGTCAACGTGTATGACTGCGGATAGGGAGGTCCTGGGTTCGAATCCCGGTTCGGGAATGGATGTACTATCTCTATCTATCCTGTCTTTATCCTTTCCTTGTATGAATGAGGTGTGAATGATTGCCTACCCTATAAACGGGTCCCTGTGGCATGTGTGTACTGAGGAACTCGGACTTTACACCAAAATAGGGTTCAATTGGGAAAGTGGAGCAGCGCACCCCATATTGCCAGCCTGGCTGGCATACGATAACAACAACATATTGTATTATTATTTTTTTTCAAGGAGGCGCCAAAATCAATATCGTAACGCGGTGCTAATCACGCTCACTACGCCACTGTATGGTACTTATATTATTCAAAAGATAACTTATGACTTGTGTTGGGACAGATACTGTTGTGTGAATAATATAGCATTAATTATTTTTTCTCCTTCTCCCCTAAAAGCTATCGGTAGATTATATTTGAGACCTGATTTATCCACGTCATATTTTTGAATTTTTTTCCCGAGATCATCAACTTCATCTCATAAAGAGATCTCCATCGATGGAAAAGGCCGTACATCTTGTGCGAGGTCAGCAATAAAGAGTTCTTACCGTTTTTAATGACTCAAAGAGAACTTTACTTACAGAAAGTGTAGCCCATTGGTTACTCGACTTCTGGAAGCGGCAGAGCATGCATTTGTTTCCCACTGCACTCTGTTCGGAGCGTGGGTGGCACGCGAGCGTCTTTTTTCATAAGCTATGAATATTACAAGTAAAAAGTATTGCTGAGGTGCTAAATTCTATTTTTGAATGCAAACTCTTATTTAATGTGTGATTTATTATTAATTTCATCTAATGGGAATCATCAATTAGTTTATTCAATGTGAAGTATTTTTTTAATTAATATGAACTATTTCAATATTTTAAAATATAAACCTTAAATTTGGTGGTATTTTTTCGTGCTTTTGTAATTTTTACCCTTACTAGTTAATTATTTTAAGCTTGACAATTTTTATACAATTATTTAATAATTAATGACAAATAAAAAGTAGGAAGATTAACAAAGCTGAATTGTTTTACGTATTTTATACCAGTGTTTTTCAACCGCCGGTTTGCGAAACATCCAGCTAAACGAAACTCCATGGCACGCCAGCCCATGTGGGCCAAGGCCTACAGTGCCTATAACTATTTTCATGACCAAGGGCCCTGGTGTGCGAAGCGCACGTCCCAGTTAGGTGATCAGCCTATCGTAAGTGTTTAGTTCCCAAGCATGCTTGGTACTCAGTTAATTGACCCACTGAAGGGATGAAAGGCAACCTTGCCCAGCCCGAGGATCGAACCTCTGACCGTGTCATGGGAGCGTAAACCGCTGTCACTAAACCACCGGGCTTCGAAATATCCAACTACCTGTCCAAAATGCAAAGTATCAGCGGCCTGCAACCGATATTAAAACAGTACCTACATTACAATAACAATAGTTTATCTGCTTAGCAAATAATATGATCGATGATGAAAAATTAGGCAACTATGTACCTAATTGCCTTTCATAAATAGCCGCGACGTACACTTAATTCACCAATTAGTATGCCTCTGTTTGCGTTGAGTATCGCTGATTACTTGAATATCTATCGTAATATATAATTTTTATAAAATTATTTTAATTCTCAAATTACTCTTTAAAAATTATTTTTGTCTTGAGGATTTTATATGAGAAAAAATCTGCCGAATTCTTAAACTTACCGGTCCGCGAGAACGTACCGAAATATTTTACCGGTCCTTGGAGTAAATCCAGTTGAGAAATACTGTTCTATACTAAGAGAAATTTGGGAAATTTACTAAATAAAATTTGTGCTAACATAAGTAATTTTTTAAATATTCCTGGTAATTTTATGGCGACAGTTTATAATGTAGTAGGAATTTTTTTTTTTAAGTTTCGAGTTATTTTATTATTAGTTCACGAGAAAAAATCACACACTCACAGTGTAAATTAAAAAAAAAACAAGTTTTAAATTTTTAATTTATTTATTAAAAGGAAAAGAGCTCATGCAAAATTTCCGAAAATACAATTAACATAAATATTTCTATGTTTCTAATTCTGACATTTGTAGTTAACATCTTCATAAGAATAAAATATAGAGAAAATTAGTACAAATAAAAAATATATTCATGATTTAATTTAAATAAGTAATAAAAAATAATTATTATAAGTTTTTTTACATGATACAGAAATTCATACGAGGAAATTCATTAATATTGATATTCCATTCTTTTAATACTTAAATTAATTATAATGCATTCACTTTTTCCAGTCGTAATAATCAAATATATATATATATATATATGTATATATATATATATATATATATATATATATATATATATATATATATCAGTAGAGCATGTTCGATAACAGCAACATATAACGAAATGTGTTACTCGACAAATATTTATTATTTTAAAAACGGCCTGTTAAATGGAAAGACAAAATATTACATGATAAAATTTCTATATATTTAGAACGGATTGTTACGAGATGAAAAAATATTACTTAATACCATTTCCCTACTCTGAAAATTGTATTACGGGAAGAAACATGTTTCATTTCTCATTTTCAGATTTTCCCCTCCGGCATTCACTTTTGTCTCGGGGTCTTCTTGTCTCGGGGCACTTTCGCGCCAAATTCTGAGAGAGGAGAAATAATGGGAGTGGGAAATTTGTTCTCTGGAAAATAAGAGTATTGGAAAAAATTAGAGTATAGAGTTTGTGGTTTCTGTTGTTGCTTATGGACAAGACAGGCTCGCTATGCCTTTGGCTGCGAATTTAAGTCAATAGAGAGCGTCTTTCGTTTTGGATTAGAGCACCACGAAGGTGAAAGTACGACTTTGCTCTTTTTAAGGTGCCTCGTGCCATTTTGAACCACGGTCAGGTGACGAGGCCACACCTGAGCTGGCACCCTCCTCTCCACATCCACGCCACACCAGCGGAAGGAATTCGGACGTCACAGATGAACGTGGACACGTCCTCAACCCACGAAGCTCCAGCAACCCAGTGAAGGAGAGTACACCGTGGTCCCCCTACCAACCACTGCCCGCGGCAAATGATGCTTCACTTTGCTGAGCTTACGGGAAGCGGCGTGAAGCTATTGAGCCACTGGAGCTCTTGTGGTTTTTAAAATGATTGGTTAGTCGCAAATAATGGAGTCTTAGAATTTAGATTAACTATAATTACTGAATTTACTTCTGCACTTTTCTACTTTTAAAACCTTATAATTCAATAAGTTTTCCATTCGAAAATTAAAATAAAATAAAATATATTGTCTTAAAAGGTAAAATTTTAAATTAGAGTGCACTTTTTAATCATGTAAAAAAAATAAATTAGCTAAAAGTATTTTATTCAATGTGAATTTCTTATGTGAACAATTTTTAAATACATTTAATATATATATACACACACACATTTTTACTGCAAAGAACAGTAATTTTTTTCGGAAAAAATATGAAATAATTAATTTTCAATGCTCTCACTGTAAATACGTTACACATCCCTATTTAAAACACAAGAAAAATATTTCATTTACATCAGTACATTACAAGGATAATTTTGAAAGCTAATCAGATATATAAATTATGAAGAATATGCCTGCAATAAATTTTATTTTTATACTCACTTGAAATTATTCACATATGTAACAAATACAGGCGACAAAAAATATCATAAATCGATATAGAAATAATCAATAAGTAGAATTGGATTAATGAAAGAAAAAAAAACGTATTCTACGTAAACGGTGAGAAATACGCTAAAATTTTTGAAAGCAATTTAGTGTCATCATTTCGTTTCAAAGTCATCTGAAAATATATATAAACACTTTTTGTAATAACTACTGTGGCAACAAATAATATGTGGCATGTGTTTTAACTTCCTGTCTACCATCTGCTCTATTAAGTGCTGAACACAGTGACTATAACTCACATATAAACATTAACAATTCAGCTAACGCGGTTACTCTTTGAATATTCGCTAAGTTTATTTGCAACAAGATTCTTATATTTTATACTAATTCGCCAAAATACATGTAGGAGTTGTCGATGATTTTCTTTTAACTGCTTAGAATTCAAATAAAGCTTTAGTACTTCCTTGGAACAAAAAAAGCTACCACGAAAGTGGATAGGTCTTAATGGTTGAAAAATTGCCGTTAATGAATTCGAATAAAGGAAAATCTTCGGTTGGGTTGGGATTCAAACTCACTACCTTTCGATAATGAGAACAAATGTCCTATCCAATGAAGCTACCGCGTCTTGGAACAAACATTTACTTGTTGACCTATTGTGTGTGAGGAATATTCATTTTCTTATAAAATTGAAATAAAGAAATTAAATTTTCTGAACGGGAATTTTGATTATAGAATACTTAAAATCGTGATAAATTAGTTTTGTCAATGCTTTGGGGGCATTAGAAAATTATAAAATATTGGTGAAGATTTTCTTGTAAAAAGAAAAAAGAAGCTCTTTTATATACTAACTAAACTCCATGGCACGACAGCCCACGTGGGCCAAGGCCTACAGTGCCCATAACTGTTTTCATGACCGAGGGCTCTGGGGTGCGAAGCATATGTCCCAGTTAGGTGGTCAGCTTAACGTGAGACCCCCAGTGTTTAGTTCTCAAGCATGCTTGGTACTCAGTTAATCGACAAACTGAAGGTATGAAAGGCTGAGTCAACCTTGCCCAACACGAGGATCGAACCTCGGACCTGTTTCATGGGAGCGTGAAAAGCTACCACTAAGCCACCGGGCTTCTCCTTTATATATATATATATATATATATATATGTATATATATATATATATATATATATATATATATATATATATATATATATATATATATATATATATATATATATATATATATATATATATATATATATATATATATATATATATATATATATATATATATATATATATATATATATATATATATATATATATATATATATATATATATATATATAAATGTATTTATTATTTACTTGTTCATCATTTCATATAATCAGTTAATTTCAGTGTTCCTTTCACTATCAATGAATATACTTCCATTATTTAACTCTTCTGAAAGTCTCTGCAGCAAAGAGACTTCCAAAACGCTTGTCTCATAAAATTGCAGGTAAAGAGGGGTCATTTTTATCAATTTAGCTTTTATCTACAAGTGGTTATCTCAGAATGTGGTTATCAGAACTTTTGTAAAGCATAGTAATTTTCTTCCTTTTCGACGTTCTGTGTTTTTTTTTTTTTTATCATATTCTCTTTACAGAGTGTGGAGACATTTAAAACCATAAAAACAGGAGAAAAATCAACACCGAGAATTCCGGTGAGAACCTGGAGCTGGGTGGGAGGGGAAGCCTTAGCAGAGAAAGCTTTTGAAAGCGATGCTGGAAATTCCCATTCATGGATGACTTAGTGGTTTTAGAAGGATATTAGGGGGTTATAGCAGGAAGACAGGGCTTGTGGGAGAATAACTGCGTGGATATTATCTGCAAACTATTATTTTAATTATTCTAGAATGTCTGTTCCTAATTAAAACTGATAGCTCATATTATTTTAGAAGTGTTGTTTAGTAAACATTAAAAAATAATAGAATTATTGAAAATCTATTCAAAATTAAATTTATTTTATTTTTGTGAGATTTAATTCATATCTTTTTATTTTGTTGGACATTACGAAGAAACAGTAGCCACGTTTTAATTGCCTAATTCTAATTAACGTTTTCAAACGACAAATTAAAGAATCGCTTCGCTATTTAGGATAGTAAAAAAGATATATTTTACTCTAATCGATCCATGATTTTTTTAAGAATCATTACTCCACTTGCAAAAATTTATAGGATCTATTTGAAATAATCAGGCACCTCTCAACACTGTTTAATATTTCTCGTGTTATATTTTTTAATTTTATAAAGCAATAAAACCTATTACACAAAATTTCAACCATGCATATAGAAAATAGCCTCTTGTTAAAATATCGCCATTTGTATCGGAAGAGATGAACACATGTGTTCACTATATAATATGCTTTATTAATAGTTCAAGAATTATGTGACCGTTAGTTTGTGGATGAAATGAAAGAGAAATTTGTTGATGTTCCCTGAATTAAATGTCTAACAGTTTATTTATTAAACATAAATGTGATCTATTTTCTAAGGAATTTACTTAAATTCAAATGTATTAAATGTTTCCTCTCTCCTTGTGGAATAGTTTTACTTCGAGTGACAAATTAGACACTTTTAAGAATATTTTTCATTTGTAAAGAAAAAAAAAGATTAGCATATTAATCCTTATTTCAACATTTTTTCGCCAAAAATGTTGACGCATGCGTTACGGAATCTTATAATTTTCAGCTGCGAAACTCATAATGATCAGATCAGCAATAATAGTTTAAAAATTTACATAAAAAAGGGTATGTCTTTTAAGCAGATATGCCGTCAAATATGATTGTTAAAAACATTAATCTACTGTAGAAAGAGCTTTAATTGTAAATTCAGCTTATTCTATAAATCCTAACTCTTAAATGTATTTTTTTAATTATAATTTATAATGAAAATAGTTTTCATTTGATTCGCGATCCCGTTTCATAGTAAATTGATGATTCATGTTAGATTTATGATTACATACCAACAAAGTTCCATGGTGTTTATTTTTTTATTCATGGAAACAGTTGCAATGCGCACGTGTTCGAATTCTGAGCGACTTTTTAGATCTCCTTGCAGCTGCAACCAAGTGTCAGCTTACAAGTACTTTACTTAAGCCGCCTGGAATTCTTTACTTTCGGTGTCCCAAATTGAAAGATAGCCCAGTGTCCCACAGGCAAGGTCAAAATATACTGTAGAAAATGAACTCATATGTATTTCTTGGGAGTCGATGGAAATTTTCCCCTGGGGCAGCTCGTATCTTCCCCGGGTGTAGGAATGCTGTACGCATTTTAACTTAAATGTGTGACATTAGAAGGAAGTATAAAAATTGCATATACAGTCGGATATCACTATAAAAACCATTATATTTCGGATACATAGCGGTGCAGTCGAGTCCCGAATTGTCCATTAAGGAAAACGAGTGTGGAATACTCACCCATCAACAGGTGCCTCGTAAATTTTGAACCATGGTCAAGTGATGAGGTCCTCCTCTCATCATCCACGCTACACCAGCATCAAAAAAAAATTACCGACGAAAGGAAAGGTTGCGGTGGCCTGCTTGGTTAAGGCGACGCTCTTATTGTCAGTGGGTAGTGAGCTCGAATCCCACCTTAATTGCAGCTAAATAATATGCGTAGCAGGCCAAGCCAGAGCGCTAACTTTCGAGGGCCGTACTTTACCGGAGAAAATGTTGACTCAGATTTCGAACGTAACTGTGATTTAATAAAATAACGTTATTTATTTTATTTTGAAAGATATATAGAAATTACTTTGATTTTTGTTTGGAACTAATCTGCACCACGAAATCTAGTTTTACGAATACATCAGTAAAAACAAATTGAGTTATGGAGCACTTGAAACTATCATTTAGTTACGCTGCTAGTAAATATAAGTTTAAAATTCATCCCCATTTCCAGTGCATTTTAACAATAGGCGTATAAAATATATTTTAACACTCACGCACACATACGCGAATACAGTGCGTAATAACAATACTTTTCCAAAAACTGAAAAACATAGTAATTATGATTATTATTTTTTTTAAAGACAGTATGGGGTTTGAAGAGATTGAAAAAAGAATGGGGGGGGGTGTTGACGGCAAGTTTTAGTACTCTAAATGGACATGCATACATGGAATTACAAAAAATGGCTTCTTTTTTTTAATACAATGACGTGAAGTTTGCAGAGTTCTGAATTGGTTTGTTTGTAGCTCAACGATAATTTTTTTTTTTTGCATACAGGGCTAACAAAATCTGGATCTACGGTTTAAAGTGGATTCCGAACCACTACAAATATCCAAACCCAAAATCGCATTTGAACCCTCGAACTGTTTAGTCTTACTTTTTCCACAGACTATGTGTTAAATGAATATTTTTCAAAATCTCCTACACACAAAAGTTCTTTTTTCTTACACTGTTTATAATATAAATAATCTAGTTGAATAACTATATGCCACATTATGCATTAACATTGGTAATAGTTTTGTCATTCTGATTTTTAAAAGCACAGTTACATATATATTAAGTTCTTCAAAATTCCAATCTCTTGTTCTATAAATTTCTAAATGAATTTTAAACAATATAAATCAGATTGTTATATAACTAAAATTAGCACACGTGATTTTTGCTACACAAAAAATAAGCACCTCATTACATCTGTATTATATTAATAATATATATATATATATAATTTCGGAAAAAAAATCAATGTGAATTTTCGGCATAGAAACCTTTTTGGCGAATAATGATTAACAAAGCACACATTTTTTTTTTTTTTTTTTTTGCAAAATTATTTTCTAACTGCTGAAAATATTATTTCATATAAATTCAATGCAATTTGAGATTATAAAATTAACAATAGGGGATTTACATTTCAAAATTAGATTTAAAAAATAATCTAATCCTGGATTTCCAGCGATCAAAAAGCAAAAAAAGAACAGAATTTTCGAAAAGATAATACATTCATAAAGCAATAAACAATTCTTTTAATTGAATATTAAATAGAGAATTATTTTAAGAGGATCCTATAAATGATTATCATAAGAAGAATTAAACCTTGCTTTCATTATTAATACATACATTAACAGTGAATAAAAAAGGGATTTCTCGAATATAATTGATTGTTTTGCATTTATGTGTAAATAGTTCAATGGGTGTAGCAATTCAATGGGTGTAGCTTTTTTTATTAATTAAAATTTGTTTTTGCTTACAGTATATAATAACCTAAGAATATAACAGGAAAAATGCTAAAGATTCTTCCGCTTCCGATATTCATAAATTCTAAAATTTTATGGAGCTCCAAATAAAAAGCAGAGAGACACTTCCTCTTTCGAACAAGTCACTTGAAAAACTCAAGGTCTTATCGACCCCACCCTTCAATAAGAAAAACACCGACTTCTGGCTTTTCGGTTGTTCCTTATGTTAATAAATCTTGGATATTTCATTCTTACAAATTTTTAATTCTCGGTGGAAAAGTGCTGTTTGAACATCAAAGAAAAAAATTAATTAAAAGTTTCGGCAGATGTTTTTATGTTCTGGTGAAAAGCAAAGAATTAAAGATAGCAAATCGATAGTGATTTGTAATACACTTAGTGGGAAACACTAAGAGACTATTTGTTTTGAATCGGCAAAGGATAAAAATAATGAGATTCGTAAATCAGAAGTTGAGCCGTAAATAATTTCTGCGGTTTCGCATAATGAAAAGAATAAAAGATTATTACAAACTTCTGTAAAAGTGAAATCGAAAGGTAAAGAATTAATTATTCGACTATCGTTAGATGGCGGTTCAGTGTGGTTATTTATTTGATATTTTTTATTACAGAAACTAGTTGACAAATTAAATCCCGTGAAACTAAGAAAAGTAAACTTATTAGATTTTACTTTCGGAAGCAAAACTGTTATAAACAAAATTTATGATGTAGTTCGTGAGACACTAGAACGCAGATTTTTTCCCCCAAGTCAAAAATTGAAATAGTAGCTTAAGTTACAGATAAAATATCAGGATCAGACATACTACCCCCTGAAGCAAAAGTAGCAAATGAAAATTTAGAATTAAGAAATTATACCCTTGTTGACTTCCCTAATTGTTACGAGCCTGTTAGGGGCAGATTACTATTATTACTATTGCAGCATTGAGACTGATTATATCAAATATTTGCATAGAAATCTCGCGTAGCTGTTAAAAGTATTTTTGGTTGGTGTCCACAGGGCCGAAAGACTGATAATCACACTTCTATCATATTTAATGTAATGATAGAGCAAAATTTAATTTCGAAACAAATCTTAAAAAATATGAAATTTGAAAAATTCTGGTTTAATTGGCAAAAATAACGAAGATAATTCTTTCGAAAATAAAGTTTCGTCGATTTTGAGTCAAAAATTAAATACGAAATACAAAGATACACTGTTCGATTAGCCTGGAAAGTAGATCAACAAAATTTAGATAATAAAAAGAAAAGAGAGAGAGAGAGAGAAATCGCTGAAGTAAGATTTGACCGGTTACGAAGAAGATTGTTTAGAAATTTCAAACTATCTGAAGAATACAGAAAATTGTTAAATGATTATATTCATTCATTCATTGTGTGTCGTGTGCCAGCTAGGCTGGCAACATGGGGTGCGCTGCTTCACTTTTCCAACTGAACCCTATTTTGGTGTGGAGTCCGACTTCCTCAGTACACACATGCCATAGGGACCCGTTTATAAGGTAGGCAACCATTCACACCTCATTCATACAAGGAAAGGACAAAGATAGGAGAGATAGAGAGAGAAAGTACATTCATGCCCGAACTGGGATTCGAACCCATGACCTCCTTATCCGTAGCCAGGCACGCTGACCACTAAACAAGTTGGTCAGCAAAATGATTATATAAAACAGGAAATAGAGAATTCTTGACCCGAATGAAACCAAAAAGTTACGCTCTATCTACCCTATAGAGGAATCCATTCGGTATGATCGTGCGATGAGTCAATTACGCTTGGCCTTTCATGCTTCTGTTAGATCTTGGAATTCTCTTTCTTTGAATGACTGTTTGCATGTTGGTCCGAATCTGTGTCCAGAAATTTTTGATATTCTTTTGAGGCTTAAGCCCATAGCTTTTACGATTGACATGCGACACACAGGCCCTTTGAATATTTTAGTCCACGAAGAAATTAAGAGATTTTTTTTTACTAAGGGCATATAACGGACATTTCTAAACTAATAGTATACAGATTCACTAGAGTTTTGTTTGGAATAAATAGTAGCCCTTTCTCTCTCTCTTATTGGCGGCGTCGATTAAACATAACCTAATGAAGTATTTAGAATAGTATCCTTAAACTGTCTTGTTCGCAAAAGATAATATCTATGTAAACGATGTAAACGGAAGTCATGTGACTGTAGAACAAGCTTTATCCGTTACAATAGAATCTAAAAAATCTTCAGTCAAGCCAGTTTATAGATGCATAAATGGCGAACCAATTCTGAAGATTTTCAAAACTTATGGAAAGACAACAATATAGTTTCATTTGATGATTCCGAAGGAGATCATTTCAAAACGGTAGGAACCAAACTTTTAATCAGAATTGTGTATTGCACTTAAATAAACGAAATAGAGAAGGACACAATTTTTCCATTAAATATAATTAAAACTTTGAGCATCAAAATTAATTTTAATGCGGGATCTTGTGGTATTTATCGCTAAACAACTATTTGTTTCGCCTAAGGATTAATTTAAGCAAGACCTACAGTTTAAGCGGGTTCTGAAACAATACAACATTCCTAACCGAGATGGGAATCGAATCCACGAGCTCTTGTATCAAAGATCAGAACTGGAGTTCCAATTCCGTGCTTTTTTTACCACTCGTAGTAGTTGAGCTGCGTTGAGAAATTTAAAGAAAAGGAAATATCGCTTATTCTCTTGAAGAAAACTAAAGTCCAAAGATCACGGCATAAGTAACAATACAACAAGTTTAAATCACTATTGATTATGGTTTAAATTAAATTAATTTCTGATGCTGATTTTATAAAATATGGAAATGAACACTGGCTTTTGTTTATATATATATATATATATATATATATATATATATATATATATATATATATATATATATATATATATATATATATAGTCTAGCATAAATGCCAACATCCTAGTAAAAGAATCGCTTTATTCAATCCTCACTTCAGCCCCAGGAAAAATTTGATGAGAAAATTTTTTATGTATATATAGACTTGTTACAAACACAGTTTTTCTTCTTCTTAGAGTTGGGTTTGTATGTCATTGGGCACCTCTGCTTTTATCAGCATTTTGTACCATTAACTCCAAACCCAATGTTTCCTAGTTCCAGTTGCTCGGGTCACCCACTTTATTAATCAAGTCCGATAACCCTTTCATGGAGTCTAGGTGTCACTCTCTAGTATGGATGATGCCTCAAGAAGTTAATCTAGGGAGGGCAAGAGCCTCGTATTCATAAATGATATGCTTGGCCGTTTCCTCTTTCGTATGACATTTCCTGCAGATAGGGTCTTGCTGAAACAGTCCCATTTTATGGAGGTGTTTTTTGAAATAGTAGTGCCCAGTTATGAAGCCTACGATTAAACGTATCTTCTGCCTGGAGCATCTTAGAATTTCAGAGGCAATCCTCGCTGATGATCCACTGATCATACTTTTAGCGTGGGTTCGACCAGGAGTGTTGAGCCAAGCTTCATACATCTGTCGTTTTTCCCATCTAAGAAAATTGGTTTTTGCGGTCTTCAAATTGATCCCACAAAAAGGTTCTCCACCAATGGGAGCAAAAGACGATCTTTGTTTAGCAAGTACATCAGTTACTTCAAACAGCAAAATCAGATTTGAAAATGATAAAATTATTCTTTAAAGAATTAAAAGAAGAGAATACTTCCAGAAGAATAAAATATAACATTGCCAAGAGCACGCGCGGTAGCAAAGAATTCAATTTGTAGATATTTCTTTATTTAACTAACAATCCTACAATCATGGAACTTCCGTCGTATGACGCAAACCTCCCTATCAATAGATACAGACCCCGATCATTACTCAGATTCTGCCCAAATCTGCCTCATGCTCAAATAAATGGCACAAGTGCAATAACCTAACTAACAAACTAACAAGAATATTTCGTTAAGAAATTGTAAATATTTTTAAGACTGTATATAAGCTTGAAATAAGGAAAAAAAATATATATATATAAAATAAAATAACGTGTATATAGAAAAAAAATTATAAGGAAATAAACTTTTGTATATATTATTATATTATTCAGAATTATCACTAACATACTCATATATCTAACATTACTAACACAGTAAAAGACCGCCAAAAGGCAACAAAATTCAAAACTATGCTACTAACCAATCAGAATCAAGGATTCTGTAGAGAAATAAGGATTTCTAACTAACTTTTTTAATTACTACTAAACCAAGCACTTGTGCAAAAAATTACTAACCACATTAGTCATTAACTTCTCAAATAAATAAGCTTAAAATAATAAGAAATAGATAAATATTAAAATTCTCAGAAACAAGCAAACCAAGCAACAGAGTCTAACTCTGAACTCAAATTATAAGCTCCGCCCACTTATGTAAAACTTAATCCCCAATTTTAAAGCCAGACAGTAAACAGATATAGCTACTCTTCAGACCTGTTACAGAGAGGGTAAGGATCCTAGATCCTAGGAACCTCAGAAATCCGGCAAGGCCAGCCGAAATTGTAGATATTTCTTCTAAAAGGGAGGGAAGCACTGATCTACCTTTCTGTATAAAATCTGGTTTTGAAATGCTTAAGAATTTGGCTTTTATGTAAATATTGATCTTTTTAAGAAAAGAATAGAAAGTATTTTGATATTTATTATAATATTTTTGATTTTGATGTATGCTTAACGAAATACGATTTCGTTCTTTATTTCTAAACGAATCCTTTAATGTCTTGTTGGAATTTTAGTTATGGTACTACGACCGATAGCGGAGTGGTTAGCGTCCCTCACTTCGAAGCAGTAGTTCACCTTTCGAATCATATTTCGGGTATGGATGTTCCTTTCTCTCTGTGGGTGCATTTCTTTGTCCTTCACTTTCGGGGCGAAGATAGCGCACCCCTCTGTACAAGTTGCCAGTTTGAAGAATTGAATCCCTAAATAAAGATTACAAAAACGGCGTTTAATTTGATTCCCTTTTGTGAGTGATTCTTAATTTAAAACGTAGCAAAATTTCGGGGCACAAACAAAAAACATGTGATAATATGACAATGCTATATAAATATTTCTGTTTCGATTATTCCGCATAATAAATTTATTTCGTTTCAGCAAAAACTCTATTTGGAAACGACCCTCTGTATATAGAAAGGGCACTGTTATGAAACAAACTAAAGACTCCAAATCTTGAAAACAAACACATTTAATTAACAAAGAAACAAAATTACAAAGGAGTCGTATTTGGGTTCGTTAACATCTCTCTCACACCTGCGTAGCGCACAAAGAGTAAGGGAGAGACAGAGAGTATCAATATTGCAAAGAAAAAAAAACGCAGCTTCATCAGACTGTTCCTGGCACCAACCGTCTCCCTGCTCACCCTCCCCATCAGTGGCTCTTCAAATCTCAAGTGCTCACTTTGATACATTACAGCACATTGTGTAAAGAGTGTAGATTGAGATAGGCTTTTATTTTCGTTCATTTCTAGAATTTTAATTCTCAAAACCAATCACTCGATTGGTTTCGAGACTTAAAAACCACAGGTAAGTACCTAATGGCAACGAAATACTTAGTATTTTAAAAAAATATTCATCAATTTTGTATTTCAGATCATATTTTGTGTATGGGAATTTTTTTTAAACTTGTTTTTACCTACCCAATTTTATACTATTTTTAGTACCAATAATATTAGTATACGAGTTTAACTGTCCAATGGCGGAGTCCTGAGCTTTGAAGCAGTAGGTCCGGGGTTCAAATCGAGGTGCGGGCAAGGATGTTCCTTTCTTTCTGTGCGTGTATATTTCTTTATCCTTTCAGTTACAAAGATGATGTAAACGCCAGTGAAGAAACTGTATGATAATTTTTGTGTCTACAAACACACTGGAGTTCATGAATTAATAAAGATTTTTAGTGAGTATTATATTTTTGAGTTTGCGCCACTTCTGATGGCACACCCACTTTGCGTGCCATCATCTTCGCACCTTGTAGCGCTAATTCTAAGATCAGCCTAGCATTAGAAAAAAATTGTATGAAATTTAAAAGGAAAAATAAAAGTGTTTACGATTTAGTTTTCATATATATATTGTGAGCTTTTTCCCTTCCTCTCACGCCCTGCCTCAATGTATCACATGCCCTCACCACTTGATGATTCCGGGAAAAAAATTCCTGGAAAAATCAAGTCTCAAATATAATCTACTGCTAGCCTTTAGGGGAGAAGGAGAAAAAATAATGAATGATATATCATTCAACAGTATCTGTCCCAACAAGTCATAAGTTCTCCTTTGAATAATATAAGTACCATACAGTGGCTTAGTGAGTATAATTGGTGCCCGGGTACGATACCATTTTTGGTGCCCCCATGAAAAAAATATAAATACAATGTAAATATGGAAATAAAATGTATTCAGTAATAAGAGTATACTTTAATATAGCTATATATAATACACTATAATAAATGGAGTGTACTTGTAATAAGAATACATTATAAATAATAGCCTACTATATCGTACTAACTATAAAATAATCGAAAATATGTTAATTTAAAGTCTCAGGGTAAGCTTTCAATTTGAAACAAAATTCAATTCTAATTTAAAAAAATAACACTTCTAATGGATTCGAAAAAGAGTCAAAAGAATAATCGAACTTATGTGATTTATAATTAATTATAAAAACATATTTTTTATTTTATATACTAATATAATGATTTAAAAAAATTTAAACATGAAATAATTCGTTACATATTATAGATATAAGTAGATTTAATTATTCGTAATCCAATATATAATGTACTATTGATATTTTTCTTTTTCTATTCTTAAAAATGTTAAATCACTTTGACGGTTTTGACTCATGGTGGATCATAAATACCCAAAAATTAATTTTAATTTGCTGAATGAATGTTCACAACTTGCAATTGATGTAGAAATAATTAAAAGTATTTGAATGGAAACCTTTTCTTCTCTTTATCTCCACCGTATGAGATAAGGCAGGTTGGAAGTTCTCATGGAGTTTTAAAGTTTAATTTCTTTTCCATTGCAGAGTAACATCTTTCAGTCCAACATTTCTCTGTAGAGTTCTGATCCATGGAAATCTGTATTATAAAATTTCCTCAAACTTTTACATTTGTTAATCACGATGACTTAGTACGCTCAAAGCACAGGTCCTAGGTTCAATCCTAGGGCAAGGTCGACTCAACCTTTCATCCTTTCAGTGGGTCGATAAACTGAGTACCAATCATGCTTGGGAACTAAACACTAGGAACTTCGCTTTGGGCTGACCACTTAACCGGGATATATGTTTCACGGCCCAGGTAACTCGGTTAGGAAAACAGATATAGACACAGAGAGAGAGAGAGAGAGAGAGTTGGCCTTGATCTGGATATTACAATTTTGAAGTTGGGATACCTATTTATCCATTAATTTTTAAGAAAATTGATTTCAATAATTTAACATTTCCATAGCAATGTCTTAAAAACTTTTGAATGTATTTTTCCTACTTTGTTAACCAACTGAAACAATTGAAAATTTTTATTCCTTGTTAATAGTGATAGTCCTTCTGAAAGACTCAACAATTCGTGGATCATTAGATGTTAAAAGTATGCTATTATCTTATTTTAACAAATTTTCAAAAATTCTATAATATTACTAACTTTACAAACTTTAGCTATTTATTGCAAAAAAAAAAAATAATAATTGGGTAAGATTCTGAAATTTTATGTCATTATTTTTTATCTCAGAAAAAATTCAAGTGAAAAACAACTTTAACTTCATGGGAAATTTCATTTAAAACAGCTTTTTATACTATATCATTCAGACCTTTAATGTAAACCAAAATTATTTTCATTGTAAAAAACTTAAATCACAAAATATAATATAGATAATTTATGAATATTTCCTTTTTATATCATAAAACCAATTTTTCTGATACCAAAACTAGAAGACATTTGTTAATAAGTCTTCATCTCATTTCAGTGTAGATAACTAAATTATGTCAAAGCATTGCAATATGCAGATGAACAACGAAGTGTTAATATAGACAACAATAATATTTTGCAAATTTCTTAAATCAAAAATTGAAATAAATTTTTTTCAAAACACACATAAATTTAAATAAAATTATGTATATTTAATAAAATCAGAAATTTTCAGCCAGTTTTGAGAAAAAATTATTTTTAATATATATATTAAAAATATTTTTTCTCAAAACTGCTGTTGTTCTTTCAAGTTTTTCATTGATTCAAATTATTATCAAGAATTATACAAGTGCTGAGATAAAAAAAAATATTTTATTTGTTTTATATCGCCTAATTTTATCAAAAGAAATTTTCTCAATAGTGATCACACTAGTGAATTTTTTTTTTTTTTTTGCATTTTTAAGGCATATAATAATACTGTTTCCTTAAGATATTGAAAGATATTTTATTATTAAAATAAGGGCTAATTTTTACTGAAATCAAAATTTATTTCTATTAAGAATTATTTTTAAATGGCATTATTTTAATGGCATAAAAAATTTTTCTATCAATAAATTTA
This sequence comes from Latrodectus hesperus, assembly GCA_037975125.1. Taxonomy (NCBI): domain Eukaryota; kingdom Metazoa; phylum Arthropoda; class Arachnida; order Araneae; family Theridiidae; genus Latrodectus; species Latrodectus hesperus. The sequence goes on from JAJQOW010000572.1 coordinate 78,440, forward strand.
TATCATTTAAAGGCGATCTTAATTTTTAAAATTTTACAATATAGAATAAGAAATATGTACCACACACATTTCTTTATAAATTTCTTAAATTTTTTCAAGTTAAAAGATTTACTTTTATTTAAATGGAACTAATTAATTAAAAAATATATTGGGTATATTTATGCATACAAAGAGGGAAAAAAACATTTATAGATTTTTAAATTTTACCATTTTAAAAAAGAATTTTTAAATGTATAGTGCTAATCGAAAGCCAACAAAATTACGAGTCAAATAAAATTATTTCCCCAAATAAGTAATTTAATATTTAATTTTCAAAACTCTACAACCATATGTTAGCAAATATTTATACCAGCAAAAATAAGAAATAAATATTCAAATCGAAAGAATACATAGAAGACTGAAAATACGATTTACGGCAATAATATTTTAAATTTCAAATCTCCAAGATTTTCAAAAGTTTTCATTTTCGTTTCCGATGAAGAGAAACGAAATACTAACCGTTTGAACCATGGGCTTCCAAACTTTTTTTTCTTGTGGACCACTTTCAAAGTTTTACTACTTTCGGTAGACCCCCTGCTGCTACATTTCTACTGTATTCCCAAAACTCCTAAAATCTATCATCCTAAATTGGGTGTGTTAAGATGAAAAAAAAGTAGTACATTTTCTTGTGTACTATTTATAAAAAGAATACTTGCACTATTATCTATTGTTCTATTCAATTCTGTGTTTGAACTGAGTTTTAAATATTTTTGAGTACCTACCTAGTGAATCATCCTACCTGTCTACGTTGAGAGGTAAATCCAAAGGAAAATTTTTGTTCTTTATTAAGAAAACCAGAAAATATTTCGTTGACCCCACTTACAACTTGTGAACCCCTGTTTTCTTTCCACGTCTACGTGGACCCCCGTGTGATATCCTATGGTGTGAACAATGAAAAGGAAAGAAAGTTAATGTGTTTTCCTAGAATTTGGAGGTATAATTAGTTCTCGATCCCCTCCATTTCGATTCCAGGAAAACAGTTCCCTACGCGACATATTCTGTAGTGCTATATTATGAAAAATTTCCCCTTTTTCTTTGATGGTCATTCTGATGCCGGACACAGTATTTCGGACAAAGGGAGCCGCTAATAGGAAACTCTTTCAATAGAAATTTTCTCACGAGTATAACGCGACACTAGACTAAAAGGCTACTATAAAGCCTGAAATAAAAATATGTACGGGTTTTATTTTTATTTTGGGACAATGGATAATATAATTTTACAGTTTCAATAATAACAGAAACTGATCTTTCTAAATCGCTTTTTGTTAATTTAAGTGAAATCTGATTTTTCTCTTATTAATAGCATATTTAAACTCATACAAGTTTTCATTAATAATATTTCAGTTATATGAAATTTTCTTATTTGTGAATAATTTTTATTACGTTATTATAGTCCAAATAAAATTAAATTTTCTCAATTTTTTTATCATAAAAGGAAATCGAAAATATTAACGAATACTGCTTGTTAAATAAAATGATTTTTATCTCTTATAAAAAATTAAAAATAGAAACTCAAGTAATATTTCAAAACATTAAAATTTCGTCAAAAAATTTTTACGTTTTGAATTTTTGAATAGTTATCACATATATATGAGTATTGTGGAAATATTAATTAAACGTTTTTTTTAATTTTTATTTTGAATAAAACAAACTTACTTTCTTTATTAATATTATTGTTATCATTATTTTAGTATATAACTTGATTTAACAAACCTGTATAACAGTTAGTACTCATAAAGGGCAGTGTGAATCTTGGTGTATTCACAAAATTAAATAAGTGTATTTTGTTATGAAACAAACAAATTACTCCAATTTTGAAACATACACATTTAATTAAAAAAGAACAAAATTTACAAGGAGTCATGTATGGGTTCGCGACAATCTCTCTCGCCTGCTTCGCGTACAACAAGTCTCAGAATAAAAAAAAAAAAAAAAAAAAAAACATAGGATCTTAAAATTGGAAGTGCCGATGGTGAGACATTACAGACTAAATTATTCCTTCCTTCCCCGGAGTTTTTTTTTCTTTCTTCTCATTCTAAGGAAATCAACCTGAAAATAAAAAAGAAAAAAAAACACACCTAAAAAACAAAGAGCAAAATTTAATATTACAGATAGCCCTGATCAATCGGACTCTGGCTGAAACACAAAATTATATGGAATTATATAATATTAAATATAAAATAAAAATATATCAAAATAGCACAAAATAATTATCTAACACAACAGAATTTTCAACACTAACTAAATTTACAAATAGACACATTTTTATTATAAAAAAACATTTTTTTTATTATGTACACATGTAACAATAATGGAAGTTTGTATTAAAAAAACATTTTAATTTAATATCTGAGAAAAAAGAAAATAATTAAGTTTGGTTATTCAGCATTCTACTGAGACTATCGGCATTCTGATGTAATTTTTTGCCCTTTCTGTGAACAATATCAAAATTTAGGCTTTGAAGCACCAAAGCCCACCTTAAAAGTCTGGGATTAGATCCTGTATGATGTTTTAACCAAACTAAAGGGTTATGATCAGTTTCGATAATAAATTTATACTGACCATCTAAATTATATTTTAATTTAGTAACAGCAAAAATTATTGTTGCACATTCCTTTTCTATAGTGCTATAATTTTTCTCAGATTTTGAAAATTTTTTACTCAGAAATAGGATAGGGTGTTCATTTTCATTTTGATCTCTCTGAGATAAAACTACACCTATTCCTAAGTTTGAGGCATCACATTGAATGATAAATTGTTTTTGAAAGTCTAGACTGTAAAGTACAGGCTTCTTTATTAAAGTGTTCTTTAATTCTATGAATGCCCTTTCGCAATAATTATTCCATATTACAGTTCCCTTCTTGGACTTCCCTTTTAACAGGTCGGATAAAGGCGCAGCAACTACCGAAAATTCTGGTATATACTTGCGATAGTACCCAAAAAGACCTAGGAAAGCTCGTACTTCGGTTTTGCTTGAGGGACGTTCGAAATCGGTAATGGCTTTCACTTTAATATCACCTGGTGTTCTTTGACCTTGTCCTACAAAGTGTCCCAAATATTTAACACGAAGTTGAGCGAATTTGCACTTAAGGGGATTTACACAGTCAATTTCGCAAATCGAATCTTCTCCAGAACACATTTAAGATGTTGGATGTGATCAGACCAGGTAAGTGAATATATAGCTATGTCATCTAAATAAGGCACAGCAAAATGTTCGCAATTTTTTAATAAATCAGCCATTAACTTACTGAAATAGTAAGGAGCATTCTTCAAACCGAATGCCATTCTCAAAGGTTTGTAAATACCAAATGTCGTCATAAATGCAGCATATCTTTGAGCCTTAGGACTCAAAGGTATCTACCAATAACCTCATGTTAAGTCTAATAAAGATATGAACTTCGCTTTCGAAACGGATTCAACACGCTCTTCAATATTTGGTAATGGATAAAATTGCGTCCTGGTAACCTCATTTAACCTGCGATAATCAATGCACGGACGAGGTTCTTTTCCAGGAGCTTCAACTAATATTAAAGGTGATGTGTAATCGGATTCACCTGGTTCCACCACCTTCAATTTCAACATCTTGTTTACTTCCGATTTCAGAATTTCTGTCTGTCGTGGGGACATTCGATATGGTTTAGCTATAATAGGTTTATTAGATTCTAACTCGATGTCCAGTTCAGCCAGTTCTGTACAACCCGGTTCATTTGAAAAAATATCAATAAATTGAATCAAAAGTCTACTCAATTGTTTCTTCTGATCGTCCTCTAGATTTTCATTAAAACAGCTTTCAGGAAAAGTCTCTAAAAGGGTAGATGAATTAATTTCAAAACTTGGGATATCTTCTTTCTCAGAATCAATATATTCATTATCAGAATTAGAGGTAAAAATTAAATTAACATCTTCTGGACGCTGAAAATAAGGTTTTAACATATTTACATGGTATACATGTAATTTTTCCTTATCGGGAAATTGTATTACGTAATTTGTTCCCGATAGTCGTTTTACTGCTTTTCCTGGACCTATCCAATGAACAGAAAATTTGTTTGATCTAGAAGGTGCAACAACCAACACAAGATCATTTTCTTTAAATTCTCTTTTCGTAGCCTTACGGTCATACCAAAGTTTCTGTTTTTCTTTAGCCTCTGTCATATTTTGCACAGCTAATTCTTGGCATCTTTTCATTCTATTTAAAAGATTAAAAACGTAAGCAATCACACTATCTTCTTCAATGGTTTTACCAGTTAGGTTTTCATATAATAGTGTTACGGGTGTTCTTAAGTTCCGACCATGGACTAATTCTACAGGAGAATATCCAGTGCTATCATGAATGCAAGTTCTAAGAGCAAAAAGTGCCTGAGGTAAAATCTTCTCCCAATCTGTACCTTTTTCTAAGCAAAGGACTTTCATTTAAAGATCTATGCAATCTCTCAACAGGATTGCTTTGGGGATGCTGTACGGAACTACGCACAACTTTAATACCAAATTTTTCTAAAAATTCTGATGTCAGGACACTCATGAAAGATGTTCCTTGATCACTTTGCAACTCCCTAGAAAAACCCATGCGGCTAAATATCTGAAGAAAAGCATCAATCACAGTAGTAGAACGTATATCTGGTACTGGGATGGCATCTGGATACTTGGATGACATGCAAATGGCTGTTATAATATACCGGTTACCACAGGAAGTTATAGGTAAAGGACCACATGCATCAACGTTAATTCTTGAAAATATTTCCGGAATTACTGGAACCAGTTTCAAAAGAGCCCTTTTCTTATCTTGAGGCTTTCCTACTCGTTGACATTTGTCACAAGATTTAACAAAATTTTCAATTTCTTTAAAGTAGTTAGGCCAGTAGAAAGTTTTGCACAGCATATCTTTTGTTTTAGTTATACCTAAATGAGCTGCAGTTATCTCATGGCAGATCCCTTTTAGTTAGTTGCGAAACTTCTTGGGCACAACTAATAATCTTCTTACAGTTCCATCATTGTCCATTTTATTATAAAACAACAATTGATTTATTATAATATATTTATTGTCTTTTGAAGATTGTCGTTTAGCTTGCTCAAAGAGAGGCTTCAAATCTTCGCACACCTTTTGTTCCCGAGCAAATTCTTCTGGAGATGTTTTTATCAAATTTATCCCTTCAACTTCGGTTTCTAATGGTGGCAAAATTGTATTTTGCTCTAATTCTTCATTTTGTTTAGTTTGGAAGCATGACCTAGAAGATTCTATTTCAGAATCAATAATCTCTTTATTCGTGCTATTTTCCTTTCGTCTTTTTTGAGCTCGAGTTTCTATAGCATTTATCATATGTATTTTCACCTCCTCATGCTTTTTAATTTCCTCAAATAAAGCGGCTGTTTTGTTTCCCAGAAAATATCTTCCTTGATCCAAAGAATCTCGAAGAACTGCTGCCTTTGTCAAAATGTGACCTAATTCACAATTTATTTCAACCTCGGCAATAGGTAAGCATACTAAAGTTTCATCAAGAGGTGTTCTTAGCCAAACCTTTTCCTTCATGAACATATCAGGTTTCACGTATTTTCCACAAATCAAATCAAGAGTTGCTCCAGTGTCTCTTAAGATTGGCATTTGAATTCCATTAACAGTGCCGATACTAGTGTAAGGAGCCATCAACTCATTAAATGTACTTCTAGCAATTTCGCTGGATGCTACCGATTCTAAGTTCTTTTTTATTTTGTCACACTGAGGCCGCAAATGACTATAAGAACCACACTCATAACATCGGAATTGTTTTCTTTTTTCGAATTCCTTTTCATGTGAATAATTAGAATTTTTTTCTCGACTCTTTTAGGAACATGAGATTTATGATTCCGAACTACTTCATTAAACTTAAAGGCACGGTTTTCATTTTGTTGACGAAAACCAAAATTATTTCGAGGGAGTTTTGTAAAATCTTTCGTCTTAAAACTATCTCTTAAACTTTCATATTCATCTATTTTCTCTGCCAGATCATACGGCGAATTTATTTTAAGCCATTCCGCCAAAAAATGTTCCTTAATTTCAATTGGCACACGACGTTTCAATTGATCTGTTACCATTAGTTCCTTAAGCTGTTCAAATGTCGTTATTTCTAATTCCGTAAGCCATTCCGTAAAGTAACTATTCAATTCTTGTGCATAATTTCTCCATGATTTTTCTGACGTTTTCTGGTGTTTAAGAAACAATTGTCTTAATTTTTTGCTATTTAACTTGAATCGTTTAAAAATAATTTCCTTCACGTAATCGTAATCATCAGCCCTTTCTGGAGGTTCTCTAGCTAACATGTTAGATATCTCTGAAGGTAAAGCACTTACTAGATAAACTACCCATTCGGTTTTTGGAATATGAGCCATTTCTGCTCTACGCTCAAAATTTATTTAGTATAAACTCATCTCATCTTTCCTTTCATCGAATTTTGGCGTTATTTGCATTAATTGAATTTTTTGAGCATGTTCAGTCCTATTTGTAACTGATTCTGTGTTCGAAATTGCAGCATTTGAAGAGATTTCCAGACGTTTCATTCCAAAATATGTTCTCTTTCTTCACGTCTAATTCTTTCTTCTTTTACTATTTCTTCACGTCTAATTCTTTCTTCTTTTTCTGTTTCTTCTCGCCTAATTCTTTCCTCTTTTTCTAGTATTTCTCGCCTAACTCTTTCTTCTTTTTCTTCCTGTTCCCTTTTAACTCTTTCCTCGATTACCCTATATAATATACATTTTACTCCTTCCTCATTAAAGTTTTTACTAGTTAAAATTAATTTTTTAATATCCGGGATTTTAAAAGAATCTGGAACCATTTCCCCTAACTCTTCAGCTACTTCTACTAAATCTCCCTTTTTCCCCTGTGCTAAAAAAGCCATTTTATTTATTAAAAAAGCCAATCAAGCTTATGGATGCCTATTCAACTTAATTGGTAAAAAACTCAAATTTAACACTAAAACTCAAGAGACTGCTCTACCTTACAATGTTAAGACCCATCATCACCTATGCTTCACCTGTGTGGAATACTCTATTACGCCAAGAGACAAACACAAACTTAGAGTGTTTCAACATAAAATGCTTAGAAAAATTACGAAGGCACCCTACTCTATTCGCAATAAAAACATTTTAAAAGATCTGAAAATTATTGATATTCTAGAGCATATTGCTAACCTAAATAAAAAAATTCTACGATAAAGGAATTAACTGCACAGGTGGTGCATTTAATCAAGTTTTTCGTTATGAGTATCTCATAGAAGACTGTAAATATAGGCCAATCGCCAGACATTATTTAGATGAATATATTTAATATGATTTTTATATATAGAGTGTATAGCCTTACTTAACCTCATATTACTCTTCATTTATTCAGGATTATTTCTTATTTTTTCCATTTTCATTGTATATAAAAATTTTATTTCAACTTTATTATTTCCACTATTCTCAAGTAGAATAAAAGTTTTCAACTGATTGCTCTGTCCCTCAGCTCTCTGCTGATTGGCTCTCACCGCCAAGATTCGATTCTTCAAGTCACGCTTCAAGTCTCGCGTTCCCTGTCAGTACCGCAATGTCTTCCTTCGAGCACTTATCACAGAGCTGAGCTGGCAGCCGAATGGTTAGCGCTCTTGCCTTCGGTTCAACAGTTCGTGGGTTCGAATCCCACCTTGGGCATGGATGTTTGTAGTGGTTCGGAATCCACTGTAAAACGTAAGTCCCGGTCTAATTAGCCCTCGTGTGCAAAAAATGACCGTTGAGCGACAAACAAACCAACTTATCACAGATGAAGAAGTAAAGGCCGTCACTTCGTAAACGCAAAGAGATACAAGATGTCTTTTATGGTTGCATTCGGAAATGTTAACACTCATATCCAATGCGCAGAACTAGAATTTCATTAAAAAACAAATCCTAATTACGGTGTGGACATGAGATTGCGTGCATATTTTTTTCTGCAGTACTATAATTCATAACTATGAATCCATAATATACGCAAAATATTAAGCAGATATTGACTACAATGCAATAATTTTTCAAGATTGCAATGCTGAGCAACGGTATTTAGTTTGGAAATGTATATTTTTAGAATCTTAATCTAAATCCTACCAATAAGATCTATATACTGGGTTCTTAAAATCATTCATATTTTCATAGTATAAGGTTCTTTAAAAGGTGTTTTGATATATAGAATACCCTTTATCATGGTATAACAATGATGAAGAACACATTTGGTTACCCAAGCAGTCCTCAAATGCTTAGCGAAATAACCGTTGAGCAACAAACACACTAATTACACAACAAAAATCATTTTCGATTTTACATTTGTAAAAAATCCATCTCAAGCAAAATTAACTCTAATCAGTTTCATACAGTATGTCAAGTATTTGCGATATTTTCGGTTTTATATAATATAATCTCAGCATTTTTTTCGCAAAGAAGTGAAGTTATAACTGCAGAATCTCTAGAACAAAAACGGCAAACTTCATCTTCATTTTGTTCCATTTCGTGACATAAGCTCGTGTAAATAGGGGGGGGTTTATATAGAATTTGTACGAATATTTTCTTGAGACACTTTTTGAGAATGCTTTTCACGGAGTAAATACACTTTAATAGATAGACATTCAATTGTTTTCAGGAACAAAATCATTTACCAAGCACTTTTCATATGAAATCATGAATTACTTAGTAGTTTCTTTGTCGCTCAATAGTCATTTTTTTGTACACAAGCACTATTTACATCTGCACCTACAAATTAGATTGGATACCAAATCATTACAGCGCAGAATAGTGAATCGAATCCACGTACGTCCAGCTTGTAGCCAAACGGTTAGCGCTCTTGCCTTCGGTTCAAGAGTTCGTGGGTCAGAATCCCATCTCGGATATGGATATTGTAGTGGTTTGGAATACACTTTAAACTGTATGCCCCACTCTAATTAGCCCTTGTGTGTAAGATGACCGTAGAGCAGCACACACAAACGAAACGAATCTACGTACTATTGAACCGAAGACAAGAGCGCTAACCAACCATTCGGCTATCAGATAGGCTCTGTAGAATGAATCACGCCAAGCAAAATATTTTGTTTTATTTGTTGTTCATTGGTAATTTTTTACACACAAGGATTAAGTAGGCCGGGATTTACAGTTTAAAATGAATTCCGAAACGCTATAAACATTCAAACCAAAACTGGGATTCAAACCTACGAACTGTTGAATTGAACGCCGGAGTCCCAAACATTCAGCTGTGAAACATCCGGATGAGCATGTTTCCGGAAGTAAAACAGCATATTAATTACGTTGTTCATCTATTGATTGTTAAATTAAAAAACTCACTGAGATACACTTCGAGTTGTCCTAGAAATAGAACTCTAAAATCCTCCTAAGTTTAAAAATAAATGTTTGAAATTTTGAATCAAGTTTTTTCAAATTTGAGTTTTACAAATACCTAAGATAAAATGGTAGTTAAAGTATCTTATCCTTTTTGTTTTCTTGTACCAGCTAGGCTGGCATTATTGGGTGCGCTGCTCCACTTTGCCAACTGAACGCTATTTTGGTGTGGAGTCCGACTTCCTCAGTATACACATGTCATAGGGACCCGTTTATAGGGTAGGCAACCATTCACAACCCATTCATACAAGGAAAGAACAAAGACAGGAGAGATAGAGAGAGAAAGTACATCCATGCCCGAACGGGGATTCGAACCCAAGACCTCCCTATCCGTAATCAGGCACTGACTACTAGACAAGTTGGGCTGCAAGTACCTTATTAAAATGTGCTTATAAATTTCGCTCATATTCGCTGATAATAGAGAGGAGGTAGAAATCTAAATTTTAGATTATTTTAGATAAATTTTAGATTTAATGTTAGATTTTAAAAAATAATGAAAGAAGTGCACGACATAACCGAAACACTTAAGATTCTCCATTCACATTTTTTAACACATGATTTGGTACTTCTCATAATGGCTTTCCTTTCCAATCGAAAGGGTATTTATCAACATGGGAGATCTATCATTTCTATTTTTTTTCATGTAAGCATAAAAAAAAGATTAATATCTACTAAATAATCAATTCAATTCTAATTATAGGAAGAAGAGAAATGTCGTTTATCTTTTATAATGTTTTTCTACACATCATCTTTTAAAGTGTGAGCTGCTTTAAAGACAGAATTATTTTCGATTTGGATGAACCAAATCGAAGCCGAGCTGGCAGCCGAATGGTTAACCTTCGGTTCAACAATTAGTGGGTTCGAATCCCACTTTGGGTATGGATGTTTGTAGAGGTTCGGAATCCATTTTAAGCCGTAGGTCCCGGTCTAATTAGCATTCGCCATTGAAACCGTTGAGCGACAAACAAACAAGAACCCAATGGAAAACAATTCTTTCTTCAAAGCAGTTCACATCTTAAAAGATGATGCATTGCATCGTAAATCGAAAAAATACGGGTCTAAATGGTTTCCATCATCTATTACGGAAGGAGAGTCGAACTCATGAACTGCTGAATGGAAAGCAAGAGCTCTTTGAAATTGGCTCCGATACAATTTCATAATTTAATATTTCAATAATCATTTTTTAATGAGGACCAATTTCTAAGAATTTTCCAATCTATCACTACATAAAATGGAAATGATGGTATTTTTGTAAATGGAGGCGCAAATAAATGTTAGGCAAAACAATTCACGCCTTGTGGATGAATGTTGAGTAAGAGTCAGTTGATGTATCTGATTTTGGTTCTCATTTTACCTACAAAGCAAGCCATTAATTCTTCATGTGAGTTAGTCCTAACGGAAATTTGTCTTTAATGACGGGGACAATCTCTGTCAATGTCACTCAATGTCTTTATTGACAATCTGGTTTGTGTTAGCTGGAAGTGTCCAGTGATAATCAATCAGCAACCAGTTTTGAGGGAGTATAACTTGTATTAACGAAATGAAATTCAAAAATATTTAAGATTCTCATAAAAATTCTTGATTATATACTAGGAAAATAAAAACTATATACATTATTTGCATATTTAGCAAGTTCGTTTATCCATTCTCATTCAGGAAGAAATTAGCTATTGATCTATACTTACAGTTTTCTTTCAGATATTTATTTATTACATATATTCAGACTTGTATGCTTGATTCTTGAGATCCGCTTGTAAGTCTTCGTCGATAATAGGACAAATAGCACAATGACAGATGTACAACCACAGAAGAATAACGAAGAAAACACCCAGGGCCACGATGGGAATCGAACCCACACTCCTACGCTCTCAAGCGATTAGCAGTGATGCCTTTGACCACTCAGCCACAGAGCGCCCCTTCAGATATTTATTGTTGAATATCTTTTTAAAATTTCTTGCTTCGCAATTTTTCATTTTGTCATAAAATCATTTGTTTAATTTTTCAATATGTGTTGTTATAGATCAAGTTTTAAATCTTCGGTTATATTCTTGTTTCTAATGTGGAATTGGGGAATTAGTCATGTATTTTAATAAGTTAAATTGAAAAGTATTCAGTTTCCTTTTCTTTGTTTTATTGATAGGATTCCATACTGGCGAAACACAGATGTTATAATGGGTCTAATCATTGAAATATAAAGCAGGCTTTTCAGTTTCAATGATGAATTCGAATTTCCTCCCATAGTAAATTTTAGGCAGCCATTTGCTTGTGTTTGGATTTAGTAATTACATAACTTGTGTTTGCTCCCTGTTAGATTGCTATTTAATGTAAGTTCTAAGTATTTCGTAAAGTTCATTTTCGGAATTTCTTTGCAGTATAAAATTGGTTTATTATTGTTTTTATATTTTATTGTGTTTTTCTTTTAAGAATTACTAATTGTGACTTTTCCGCATTAATATAAATTCGCCAACTGACTCACCAGCTTTCAATTTCGTATAATGTAAATTGTATTTTGTGCGTGGCATTAATGGGATTACTATATTCTGCTATAATTGCAGTATCATCTGCATAAAAGTCTATATTCATGACATCCTCCTCGTTTGTTTTGGCGATGTCGTATGTGCAAAAAAGGTATAGAATTGGTCGTAGGATGATCCCTTGGGGAACGCATGGTTTCACGTCACTCATGTTTCTTTGTAGGGCAACAAGTTGAAGTTTCTGTTATTGAAGTATGACGTTAATAATAAAAAGCCGTCTGTCCTGTTTAGTGGTCAGAGTGCCTGACTAAGGATAGGAAGGTCCTGGGTTCGAATCCCAGTTCAGGCATTTTGTATTTTCTCTCTATATATCCTTTGTCCTTTTCTTGTATGAATGTGGAGTGAATGGTTTTCTACTCTATAAATGGGTACCTTTGGAATATGTGTACAGAGGAAGTCGGACTCCACACCAAAATAGGATTCTGTTGGAAAAGCGGAGCAGCGCACCCCAGATTGCCAGCCTGGCTGGCACACGACAACAACAACAATAATAAAATAATTTCCTTATTGAATTGCAGATTTCTGTCTAAGTCCTTTATGCCCCACGCGGTCAAAGGCCTTTGAAATGTCTAACGTTAGTATTGATGTGCATAAATTTCTGGGAATGCTGTTTCTAGTAATTTCGGTATTTCTAACTAATTGTTTAACTGTTGATAGTTCTTTTTTTATATCCATACTGTTTAGAAGGTATATTATGAAGATATTGTTTTTTATTTTATTATATTTATTCTAACTTTAAAAACCTTTCCAAGAGTTGGCAGTAAACATGAAGGTCGATAATTTTCCGGCTTTCTTGGAATTTTATTAGGTTTTGGGTATATATATATATATATATATATATATATATATATATATATATATATATATATATATATATATATATATATATATATATATATCTGGGTTCGCTAACATCTCTCTGACGCCTCTGTAGCGTACAAAAGAATAAGTATCAACATTACGAAGAAAAAAAAACTCAGCTTCGTCATACTGTTCCTGACACCCACCGTCTCCCTACTCACCCTCCCCTTCAGAGGATCTTCAAATCTCAAGTGCTGACGATGAGACATTACAGACTAAATTATTGCTTCCTTCCCCGGAGTTTTTTTCTTTCTTTTTTTTTTTTCATTCTACGGAAATCAACCTGCAATAAAAAAAGAAAAAAAAACCCACACAAACAACAAAAAGCAAAATTTAGTATTACAGATAGCCCTGATGAATCGGACTCTGGCTGATGCACGAGAATATATGGAATTATAATTAAATATAAAATAAAAATATATAAAAAGAGCACTAAATAATTAGGTAACACAACAGAATTTGCAACACTAGCTAAATTTACAAATAGACACATCATTATTATGAAAAAAAAATTTTTTTCAAGAAATTATGTACGCATAAAACAGCAATTGAAATTTGTATTAAAAGAAAGCATTTTAATTTAATATTTATGTTTGGTTATTCAGCTTTCTACTGAGACTATCGGCATTCTGATGTAATTTACCCTTTCTGTGAACAATATCAAAATTTAGGCTTTGAAGTACCAAAGCCCTTTCCTTTTCTATAGTGCTATAATTTTTCTCAGACTTTGAAAATTTTTTACTCAGAAACAGGATAGGGTGTTCATTTTCATCTCCCTGAGATAAAACTACACCTATTCCTAAGTTTGAGGCATCACATTGAATAATAATTTGTTTTTGAAAGTCTGATCTGTAAAGCACAATCTTCTTTATTAAAGTGTTCTTTAATTCTATGAATGCCTTTTCGCCGTTTTTATTCCATATTACAGTTCCCCTCTTGGACTTCCCTTTTAGCAGGCCGGTTAAAGGCGCAGCAACTACCGAAAATTCTGGTATATACTTGCGATAGTATCCAACAAGTCTAGGAAAGCACGTACTTCGGTTTTTCTTGAGGGACGTTCGAAATCGGTAATGGCCTTCACTTTAATATCACCTGGTGTTCTTTGACCTTGTCCTACAAAGTGTCCAAATACACAGTAGAAGAACGTATATCTGGTACTGGGATGGCATCTGGATACTTGGATGACATGCAAATTGCTGTTATAATATACCGGTTACCACAGGAAGTTATAGGTAATGGACCACATGCATCAACGTTAATTCTTGTAAAAATTTCCGGAATTACTGGAACCAGTTTCAAAGGAGCCTTTTTCTTATCTCGAGGTGGTCCACTTCCTGAAGATGTTAAGAGTTTCTGTGGCTAGTCTTCCCAATTTTCTCTCGCTACTGACCGCGACTACAAATGTGAAATCCTCTGCAAAGGCCTGGAGGGTGATATGCAAGTTTGGGTCGATGTCTTTCCCAATTGAGGACCAGTTCAGTTGCAAAGGTTCGCCTGCGAGCAGATTCCACATAATTGGGCCACTGCATGATCCTTGTGGGCATCCTATTGATTGTTTTTGTATTGCCAGGCCTTGGTTGGGTCATGGGCTGTGGTAGTCTATATAATGGTTAGGGCATCGGCCTTCCGTCGGGAAAGGTGGGGTTCGGTTCCAATGCCCCCCAAACACCCACCGAGTGCATGCGTTAGACGTGCTCGTTACATCTGTGGAATCAACAGTCCTGTGGTAAGTCGTTGAGCAATTCCCATAGGTACAATGATCTGGAGAAAATTTCCTCTCCCTTCAGATCAATGTCAAAATCGTGTCAGGGGATGTTCTGGTGGTGCCATCTATTGAGGAGTTTAGAGCAAAGTCGCACTTCCACCTTCCTTGGTGCTCTGCTTAAACGACTTTTAATTACTGATTTAAATTTCCTTAGCTAGCGAGCTTGGCTTGTCGAAGAATCATTAATAACCACAACTAATTTTTTTAATACATCTAGATTCAAATTCTTGATCATTGTATTAGTAATTTTGTCTGCTCCAGGACCTTTTCTAATTTATATTTTTTATTTCTATGATTTCTTCTAAGTTAGTCAATTTAATTCTCGAGCGCGAATGATTGTTTTTGAATGAATTGATTAACATTGTTTTCTACTATTTGAGTAAAGGGTTTGTTAATTACTCGTTTGGTTGAAACTGATGATATAAGGTATTGGAGAAAATTTCGAGTTTTTCTTTATTTGAATATGCATAACCTTGTTGACCTTGAATTCTATGCTTAGGTATACTTTCGCTAATTTCCAAATGGAATTGTTATCTGTTGTTAGATTTTCTATTTTGTGGTTCCAGTTTCCTTTTCTAATTTCTGCACATAATTTCTTGATGTATTTATTCATGTTATTTAATGTGGATTTAATCTTTTCCTTATTCGATTTCTTTTTTTTGTCGTGTTTCTTACATGCTATGGTAGTTTTAGGAAGTTTTTATAAAATTTTATCAAAGTTGCTGCTGTGTCCTTTGCATTAGTAATTTTTTCCTTAAATTTTCTGATTTCTTCTAGTATTTCATTCTGATTAATTTGTGAATTTCCGTTAATGTTTTGTAGGGTGTTTGATTTGAATTTGTTGCTTGATTTTGTAAAATATTATACATGATTGTCCATAGTTAGTTCTGGAGATAAACTGATTTTCTGAACTTTTACTGATTCCTAGACATCCAATAACTGATTAATGATCAGATGTTAGATCATTAATTGTATTTACCGAAAGTGGAATATTGCAGTTCATATAGAAAATGCCCAAAATATCTACTGCAGGTGTTTTAGTGTCAAAATACTTTGGTTCCATTGGTGCTATAATTTTGATTTTGTGCTCCATTTAATAATTTGATTTGGTTTTGTCGCTCAACGGTCATTTTTTGCACACGAGGGCTAATTAGATCGGAACCTACGGTTTAAAAGTGGATTCAGAAACCACTACAAACATCCATGCCCAAGGTGGGATTAGAACCCTCGAACTCTTGAACCGAAGGCAAGAACGCTAACCATTCGGCTGCCAGTTCGGCGCTGCATTTAATAGAGTGATTCCGTTAGGATTTGAATTGTTACAGTCCCAACGAATATCTTTACTATTTAGATCTCTTCCTATTATAGTGGAAAAGTTAGTTGAGAGAATTTCGATGATGTCATGTGCATTAATAGGGTGTGTTAAGAACTATTTTCTTGAAGGCAGTGCCACAGCTGCCATCGTTCGAATTTGTATAGTTTTCTACTTGTCTTTGTATTTACCCTTCTTGATTGCTCCTGTAATTTTCAGTCAATTTTATGTTTGTATGCGTTGTTTTATAATAAATATGAGAAAACGTATTTCTAGATTATTTTGAGTTTTGAACCAGGGCACCAGAAAATAGATTGCAAGATTCTTGATCGAAAGCATTCTCATTATTGGTTATATGATTTGTTTCATTCTTGGTGTCGAAACCCTGGGTTTTGATGTTACCTTTGGAATATTTTCACGAACCTTTCTCAAATTCTGATTAACCTCAGAACAGAAAATTCCAGCTTTAAAGGTACTGTACATTTATATTATTTGAAATGGAAACTATTGATCAATTAAAATTAGAAAAGAAAACTTGCTAGAACAACTTGCACTAAGTTAATAACGAAAATTGATACATTTATGCAAAATCTTGATTTTGAAGATGAAATGCAGCATAAGCAAATTTCAGAGTATTTATTAGAATGGGAAGAAAAACAACTTGAGCTAAAAAGTTTTAATGAAAAAATTGAAGAATCAATCAAAGATGCTACTGTTTTTGAAACAGAAATCAAAAGTTCCATGGAGTATGATGAAAACATCGGTGACTCCAAAATTAAAATTATATTAACCAAATTTAAAATTAAGGAATCCGTTTCAAATAATAATGTTAATGATTCAAGTAGTAATGGTAGTAAACATATTCCGATTTCTATTAATTTGCCTAAACTTAGCAACCAACAAATGATTCTACTACATTTTTAGAATTCTTTTATAGTTTTTGTAGTGCTATATATAGATTCAAATGAATCATTAAATAATATTGATAAATTTATTTATTTAAAATCTTTTCTTTCTGGGGAAGCTTACAAAAACGGTTGCAGGGTTTGCCTTAACGGAAGAAAATTACAAATCATGTTTAACATTGTTAAAAGACAGATATGGAAAATCGGAAAATTTAATTAGTTTTTGTAAACAAACTCTTAGAAATTGTGCCAGTTAAATCTTGTTCTAACATTCAAAGGCTGAGGCATTTGTATTATGAAAGTGAAATCAGCATAAGAAATTTACAGTCGATGGGTGTGGCATCCGATAATTTCGGCCATTTATTAATTTCGATTTTATTAAAACAATTACCTTATAATCTAGTATTAGAATATAATCGTAAAAGAGATCATGGTAAATCGGGTGATAAAAACGAATTAATGAAATTCATACAATTTGAAATTGAATCTCGAGAAGCAGCTAATGCAATTTCAGGAATTTCCTTAAAAACTCATGAAACTTCTAGATTAAAAAACGAAACGCGATATATTAAGAATAAAAATATTTCAGCTGCAGCCGCTCTAAATACAGTCATTAAAAATTCTTGTATATTTTGTAACTCGACCTCGCATGCAGGATCGCAGTAATTTTACTGATGAACAAAAACGTTTTAAACTAAAACGGGAAGGACGTTGTTATAGATGTTTAAATAAAAACCATTTATTAAATCAATGTAAAGTTAAAATTAAACCTTGTGAAACATGTCAAAGTTTTCAACACAATATATTATTTTGCCCCAAGACAAAAATTAAAAATTCAGTTCAAATTCCACCACCTGATAAAACTGAAACTATTGAAATTTCAGATAATCAAGCGGTAATGACTTCTGTCTTCAAACATAATAACTCGTTAAATAGTTATTCTACTTTATTACAAACCGCTCAAGTTCAAATTGAAAACAGATCTAAAAAATTAATGGCGAGAATACTCTATGATTCTGCTTCTCAAAAATCTTTTATTCGAAGGGATTTAGCTAAAGCATTAAACATGAAAAGTGTAAGAAAAGAAAAACTTTTTATTTACACATTTTCAAATCGAAATCCTTCTGAAAAGGGATATGAATGTGTAAATATCACATTGCGTAGTAAGTTTTTCCCACACTAAAGTATAAACATAGAAGCTTTAATTACGGGCGAAATATGTGCTACTCAATTGTATTCAGACATTGATCCGCAATTAATTGAAAGTTTAATTTTGCGCGGATATAAAATGGCTAATTTATGGAATGAAAATAAGTCTATTCAAATATTGTAATGGAGCAGACTTTTTATTTTCTACTTTAAAAGGAGAATTAATAAAAATAGGCAAGCATTTATTCCTTCACACAGCCAACGATGCTCGGAGATTCTTTAGTGGGACAGATGCCAGATGACCGTTTCAAGGGTGCGACTTCCTGTTTGAGTGTTTTTTGGAATTCGGTTGCAAATGATTTGACATGTTTATGGAACATTGAGTCTTTAAGTGCTCATGAGGGAGGGAATAAGGTGAACTCGGATCATCTTACTGAATTTGAAAATGAGTTGCGGTTTGACAAAGGAAGATATGAGGCTCCTCTCTTGTGAAAGTCGGATACTTATCGTGAAAATTTATGTGATAATCTTGAGGTCGCAGAAAAGAGATTCTGTTTATTGGAAAGGAAATTTAATGCTGACGAATCTTTATTTGAAAGATATAAAGCTGTCGTGAAGGAGCGGTTAAGGGAAGGAATTATTGAAATGTGTGATTCTAATTGTTTTGTCGGTTATATTCAATGCCGCATAGGGATGTTTTTAAAGAAACTTCTTCCAGAACGAAAACAAGAATCATTTACGATGATAGTAGTAAACGGGGAAATAATTTTAGTTTAAATGAATGTCTCTTTTCGGGAGATAATTTAAATCTTAATCTTGTAGATGTTACTTTAAAATTTAGAGTTCATAAATTAGGATTTAACGGGGACATAGCTCGGTCATTTTTACAAATACAAGTTTCGGAATATGATAGGAATAATTTATGCTTTATCTATTATAAAAATTGCGATACAACTCAACCCCCTACAATGTTTTATTTTAATAAACATTGTGTTGGAGTCACTTGTTCTCCTTTTGTTTTAGCAGCAACTATCAAAACGCATATTAAGAATTTCAAAAGTACTTATCCTCTTGCATTTGAAATGTTGAATAATAACTTATATGTAGACGATCTGTTTTTTGGAAGTTCTACTGTAGAAGAGGCTTCTGTTTTGAAAGATGCAAATATGACTATGAGAAAAATTGACACAAATTCGAAAGAATTTTAAATGTTATGGAAAAATTCTAATTCATCGATTGAAATGAATGAAAATCCTGATTCACATTTGAAGGTCTTAGGACTTAAATGGAATAATGAAGATGATGTTTTCGAACTTGATTTAACATCTTTGTTGTCAAATTTAAATGCTAGTAAATGCACTAAAAAGAATGTTCTCTGTACTGCTGCGAAAATATTTGATCCTTCTGGATTTGTTTCTCCAATTTTGATTCGAGTAAAGTGTATTTTACAAGAACTATGGGAATTAGGTATTGACTGGAACAATGAGTTTTATGGTGAATTAAAAGAAAATTGGTTAATTAATTTGCAATTACCTATGCTGGAACTGATGTAGATGAACCAAGTGCTTTAACACCGGTCATTTTCTTTTAGGGATAAGAGGAACATCTTTGCCTTCTGTAAGACTTCAAATTGATTCAAGCCTCTCTTCCAGGAAGAATTTAATTGGGCTTTCAATTATAGAGAAAAATTAATGAGACATTTTTAATCTCGTTGGAAAAATGAATATTTACTAAATTTACGATCAGTTAATTACAATTTAGTTAAAGGTAACATCACCCAGTTTAAGGTTAATGATATTACTTTGATTAAAGATGATCATTTGCCTAGAAATGTTTGGAAACTTGGCCAAATAATAGAATTATTTCCTGGAAGAGATGGTAAGGTGAGAGCCTGCAAAGTGAAGACTGAATCATCAGTGATTAAACGCCCTCTACAATTATTGTGTAATTTGGAAATTCAGAACTAAATATTTATTTGAACTACATAATTTGAAATTTTTCTTTTTAGAATAATTGAATTTAAGATTGTATTTTTTGATCTTAAACTTGAATGTTGTAAAATTCTTATGTATTCAAATATTTGTGTTTTAAATGAACTAGAATTAAGATTTTACTAAATGTTTTATCATTTGAAATTTAATAATTATTTTTGAATCAAACTGTATTTATTTATATCTATTAGCATTTTGAATTGAAATTTGATGAACCCTTCCATGGTTCATGGGGGGGGAGCTAGATGTTAAGAACTATTTTCTTGAAGGCGGAGCCACACAAGCTGCCGTCGTTCGAATCTGTATAAATAGTCTTCTATTTGTGTTTTCAGTCTAATTTTATGTTTGTATGTGTTTTATAATAAATATGAGAAAACGTATTTCTAGATTATTTTGAGTTTTGAACCAGGGCACCAGAGATAATAGATTGCAAAAATCTTGATCGAAAGCATTCTTATTATTGGTTATATGATTTGTTTCTCCATGGAACAAATCAGTTCCATGGAGTACGATTTAAACATAGGTGACTCCAAAATAAAAATTAGAATTATATTAACCAAATTTAAAATTAAGGAATCAGTTTCAAATAATAATGTTAA